>PNEQ01001708.1:29081-108237 GCA_003012365.1 Medauroidea extradentata | reverse complement strand
TCCTTGTTACGTGCGTAATTAGCTGTTTTGGTCAGTTAGCTACCACGTGGGCGGATGTCGCATTAATGTAACCTGCTCAGTTGACTTGGCTGGCTTGGGGTAACTCTAGGGTGCGTTCCTTACGCTCAGCTAGCCACCGACGATGCTGGCCATCCTGGCTGGTATCGCTATAAGAAGGCCGCGAACGGTCGCTGGAATTTTGTGGGCAGTTGCGCACACGTCATGGTTACATGAAAAGTTACATATTTGGGCGAAGATCAGCTTGCAGGGATGAAGGTGGTGCTACGCCTGGTTTGAAAAGAAAATTATTAAGGTTCTAAGAAAGATAAACTACTGACTATGTATACTAATAGGGTTAAACAGACAAGATTATGTGTCCAGGAGCCGCAGCACGCGTGGCATTCCCTATCATGCCTCGTACAATATCAAATTGTCATGGTGGTCAACCTCGCTAGGTAGCAGGGATGTGCAACATAACGAACCCATGGGACCACTTTTTGCTAGTTTGGTGATTAAACAAAACTTAAAGACTCTTGGGAAAATACACAAAACACATATCAGCTCTTTGAAACAATAACATAAGAGTCGGTACTTAAATATCATATAATTTCGAACACTGAGTAAATTATTCTAAAATTCCTTCTGCTCCAGGTGACTTGTTAAGCTGTCTCTCAATTTTTAATAAAATACTTTCTTGTGTTGATTATATTAATTGAGTGTAAATAATTAAATAATTGAAACATTTATTTCTCAAATGTAAAAATCATACTCCATGTGCTAGTTTGACTTTGTCAAATAAAACTTGTTTAAGATATGAAAATATTTCATCTGAACTAACAAAAATCGAAAAAAAAATATATATATATATATATATATATATATAATTAAATAGATTTATATTACTTAAGAAATATATTGTTACCATATCTGTAAAAGCTTGTAACTCCATATTATGAAGATTGGACCCTTTTGGAACCCTTTTAAACCATCATAAAATATTGTAAGTTATGGACGTCAAAAATTTCCTCCAACTGATCAAACTAAAAATAATTAAATGAAAGTTTTCTCTGAGAGTTTCTACTGACTGCTCGGCGTTCCGTAAGGTGCGTAATTTGCCAATTCTCGTTGCTGGCAGTAAAAAAAGGAAGTGCACAATATTTCAATCTGCAAAGTTGGTGGCTAGTGGCTCATTTTTTTAGTGTTGTTGGTACACGTCACGTGCACGCCAAAAAGTAAAAAGAGATATAGAGGCCGTTGTCACGTGCACCGGTTTGCGTGAATGTCATTACCGTAATTACATAACACATTGAATTATATTTTTTATGTACGGGTTTTAATGTGTAATTGGGTTCATGGATGCGTGTACGTTGTGTTAATTATGTAGATTGTTATTGTTTTGTTTAGCTATAATGGTATTTCAGTGTAAAACAGTTTTAGTAGCGCTTTTAGTTATCGTATTATTGTTTTTGGGAATACCAATACATATCGAAAAAGACGAAACGGAACTTTTGTTTAGTGATTATGTACATAAATTTAACAAAACGTACAAGTCGAATCTCACAGAATATTACGCACGATTGGAGACTTTCAAGGTGAGCTCTTAGTCATGTGTTTATTATTTAAATCTTAATTAATTTATAAACATAAGCGTACCTAGTGAAGCGCAAGGAAATAAATTCAGATTGTTTGAGTTTCTAGAATATGTTAAAGTGGGGTTAGAGTAAGAAATATCAGTGTTGAAAGATACAGATTTTGTCATCAACAAATGATAAATTTAATTAAATTCTTTATTGTCCAGTATTCACTAGCAGTTGGGCATTGGCCCAGTGGCAGGCTGCACTAGAGATGGGAGTCGCGACATAATTCTGTCGCTGCGACAAACTGTGACCAGCGACACAAATGTAGCAGTTCCAAATAGCTGCGACATTGTCGCTGTTGAATTTCGGTAGCAAAATTTTTTTTAATATCTTAAGTGATGATAGTTAAGATTACTTATAATGTAATGAAGACATGGTGAATAATTATAATGATATACTGATTTTACAATTTCATATTGTGTAATTTTTTCTAAAGTGTACTACAATCGTAAACATTATATGCTAGAACCGATAGAACAGCGTCGCAGTCTTAAAATGTATACCTTATTTTTGAAATTTCTATTCTGCAAATCGTTATCCTTTGAAGTTCTCTACAATATAAGCATTAAAAATGTTATTAATTGGTATCGATATATCATATTAAATAAAATTCCATGTGTCTTTTAAATTTTAAAAGTTATTAAGTTTCATGTGAACTTTCCTCATTAAGGGGTATTGGTCCCTACCACCTTGGATTTATCAGTTTCTTCTTGATAACTTCTGTTCCAATCGATGTATCAAAAATTTTGTCATAACAAGGCATAGATACAATCTCATTCAATTTTCTGTAATTGCTAATATATTTATTATTTTGCATCAGGAAACAGCTGAAAAGGAAAAATTGCTTTATTTACGGAGCGACTACAGAGGCCACAAAATTAACGGAAACAATGCCATATGGATTCCAAAAAGTGAAAGAAACAAACTATGCCTCGTCAGCGTGAAAAAAGTAAAACAATGTGTCTATTCCCTGATTTACAAGAAAAACCGTAAAAACTATCTTGACAGGGATCACTCCCCCTTAAAATTCCACGTGGCACCTTGTCAAATGCCTTCTCAAAATCTATGAAGCAGGCATCCACCTGATTCCCTTCATCTACAGATTGTACTAGATCCTTCAATAGCCAGCCAGCTGCTTCTCACACGAATAGCGTCGTCTGAACCCATGCTGATATTCCCTTATCCAGTTCTTCTTATCCATTACATCTACCACAAATTTAACTACCAACCTTTCCATTATCTTATCCGTTTTGCATCCACTAGATTCCCAGCAACTTCCTGAGCCAACAGCTCACGCTGACCATCAGACATCGGCAATGATGGGGAAGGGACTCCAGATGTTAAGCAAGGGGTGTATCAGGTTGCGACCCAAAAACACCCTTGCCGGAGTGTTCTTCGTCACACCATGAACAGACAAATTGAACCAGAGGGTCACCAAATCCAGGTCCTCGTCCCAGGCTGCGCAGTGAGCGCTATCTTAAGATTGCGGTTAAAACGCTCTACTGTATTACCACAGGGATAATACGGACTACTCGTATAATGTCTTACTGCCTAACGGTGGCACATATTTTTGAATTCCTTAGACCCGAAATAGTTGGCAACGCCACTCACAAGGTTAACGGGTGCCCCGACCACACTCCAAAGCTTCTCTGTCAGATGCCGAACAATCATTCGTGCGGTCATGTTCCTCATTGGGAGAAGGAATACAAACTTTGAAAATACATCCATTACAATCAAAATGCACATGTTCTGCCGTCTGGAATGGACTAGTGGTCCAAACACATCAATGTGGACAGTTTCCCACATAAAGGTCACATCGTCAACAGGGTACAAATCCACGTGAGAATTGCGAGGGGGTTTTGCTCTTAGGTAATCCTTACACTTGTTCACAAAATCCTTGACATCCTTTTTTAACCCAATCCAATGAAATCTAGATGCTATTTTTTATACGTTCGTTCACAGCCTAAATGGACGCCAAACGCTGACGAATGGAAATACGTCAACACCTTGGCACGGAAAACTTGAGGAACCACTAACAGTTTCTGACGGCGGCTCCGACCCACATAATACAATAACCCATCCTTCATGGCAAACGGCAGCACCTCCCTCTTTGCAATCCCACGTTCCCACTGCCGACACTCCTCGTCACATTCCTGGGCAGTTCTTAAAGCCCACATAAAAATTAGGTGCGCTCACAAAGGCGCCACATGACACAACAGGAACATCCACATCCGGTTCAAAATCCTTGACAGCAAACATTCTGGAAAGGGCGTCTGCGACAACATTCTCCTTCCCTGGAATATGACGGATCTGAAACCTAAATCGGGTCAGGCGATAGGCCCAACGACCTAGTTTCCCGAATTCATGAGAGTGGGACAACAACCAAGTGATAGCCTGATTGTCAGAATACGTGTCAAACTCAACAGTATCCAGTTAATCTGCGAACAGCGTCACGCCATAAACACATGCTAGCGCCTCCTTTTCGTACACACTTAGTTTCCTCTCCCCGTTCGTCAGCACCCGACTTGCGAAGGCCCACGGGGGCCACCACGCCATTTCTCACCTGACCCAAAGCTGCCCCTAGTGCTTCCAACGACGTATCCACATGAACAACAAACAGTGCGTCAAAATTGGCAAGATTTAGGTAATACAGGGCTAGTGGCCAGCTCTGCCTTTAATCGCTTGAAGACCCGCTCTTGATCACCACCCCAAACAAAAAGGCTGACCACGCAGCTTCAACAAATTCAAGTGGGCCGCGGTTTCCGCGAACTGAGGTATAAATCGCGAATAATAACACATCATGGCCGCAAATTAAGAAACACCCCTGAGGGAAATGGGACGCGGAAAATTAACATTAAGCTTTACTTTTGCTGGATCCGTGAATAACTTCCTATCTGCTATTACATATCCCAAAAACAGCACAGAATCGGAACACCACGTGACTTTAGAAGAATTAACCGTCAAGCCCGCCTGTCGCAAATGCTGAAGCACCTCCCAAACATGTTCAACATGCTCCTCCATTGACTCACTGTATATCACGATGTCGTCAATGTAATTAAACACGTACTTGAATTTAAGATCTGACAAAACATGATCTATCACACGCGACAAAGCTTGCGTACCAAAACACGCGTCCATATGAATACGATTGAACTCACACTGTGCCCACGGGGTGCAAAAGGCTGTACCATATTTTCGACTGTCGGGATGCGCCAAGCACTGGTGGAAGCTATGGTTCTAATCCAACAGAGAAAAGACCTTGGCCTTCCCTAAATGTTGCAAAGCGACTTCCACAGTCAACATTGGAAATGGATCCATTCGAATCAATTTATTGACGGCCATCATATTGGTCACCAAACGGTAGCCTCTTCCATTTCCTTTCTTAACCAAAAACGCGGGACTCGCATAGTCCGATTTAGAAGTCGAGATCACCCCATCTTTCGACAATTTATCAATAATACCCCGGAAAATGTGTAATTTAGGCAGAGGATAGTTTAAATGCCGCTGTTGTACAGGCATATCGCTAGTGACAGTGCATCAGTAAGGTAATACGTCGCAACGTCCAATTTTAGGAGTTATGACATCAGAGTACTCCTGCACCACCTCCTCCATCCGGCCACGAACATCCTCGCGCGACATAACTCCCAAACCTTCGCTTACAAACACGTTCCTTCTATGTTCTTTAAGTTGCATTTTCGCGTCAGGCGCGATTGCGAAGTACAGTTCTCCTTTACCCTCATCAATAACTGCTTACGTTTCACTCAAAACGTCTAACCCTAACATAATTTCAGCAATCAAATCGTAAAATATCCAGAACTTTCGTGTCCACGAAAATCTCCCTTTTTTCATATGTGAATGCGATGCGCGATTACACGTAATCACACGTTCGTCGGCTAAACAGGCACGAACCATTGCGTTTTGAACTTCCCCCTTTACCACCTAGTGTTTATTTTTCCACAAATACGCTAAGAAAGATGATTTTACAAACGAATGGGATGAACCGGTATCAACCAAACCTAAACGCAATTCACAGTCCCAGCCAACATTACCATAACATTCTTTATAGGTGATTCGGAATAAAGTGAGCACTAAAAAAAGCCCTGATTAATTTCTATTTTCTGCCAGTTTATATCTTTCCGCTACATGTAAACATCAACATTGCCACGTGCTTTTATTTACATAGTCTTGTACAATGTTTACATTTACGTTAAAGTGCTCCGATCAATTTTAGCTACAATATGTACTCATTAAATGCATGGGGGCTGAATACATGCTATACTCAGTAGTAATCTTAGTTATAAATACCTGCGAGTTAACGTCTTATAACACTGTTATCTCTGCGTCTACTCTAACGGCGCTATTAATTACCATTACGAATCTCGTAAATCCATGCACAGTATATTCGAACTTTTAAATTAAAACCGTCACTAAAGAAACACACGACACACGCAACTCAAGAATTAAAATTCCGTTCAACATACTGCAGTGAACGACGACGTTGAATGTGTTTATCAGAAACCCATATTCATTACACAATGGAAAAACAAACTGAATGACGCAATGCGGCGAAAACCTAACTCTGATGCCATCTGTCGATGAAATTTTAAACTATCTCTGTGGCGCGAAGCAATAGTGGCATGTGCCAACGATAATCGACTCGGTTGCGTCGCTTTGTACTGCCGCTGATTAAATAGAATTGTACAGTCAGTAGGTATGTCAGTAAGAACTTAAATAAATATTTTAAAGTATATTAAATACAGAGAGCTCGTTTGCAATTGATGTTGTTTCACTAATGCTGTATTCAAATAAGAAAATACACGGGACTACATGCAGTTATTCGCTACCAACCATACAAACAAAAATGTAACTGTTGTTAATGTTGGCTTATATGCAGTAACGGCTAGTGATTTTTTTCAAAGGTTAAATCTTTAGTGCTCACTTTATTCCGAATGGCCTATAATAATTTCCCTTCTAAGCCCAAAATGCCATCGCCTCGGGATTACGCATGCGGGCCGCCCTCCTTTCCCGAATTGCACAAGATTCTGTAATGTCCAACTTTACCACACCTAAAACAGCTACGTTCGACCTTCGCAACGTGCGTTTCTTCACACTTCTCAGCCCTGTGCCCCAATTTGGCGCAATTGCTACACAGACTACTACTCCACTCTTTAGGACGGAGTTCTGTCCTTACAACTCCCAAACTACTACCTTCAGGCCTCCGATCACAGCGGCCGCGGGCCGATCCTTCACTCGTCAAATGACGGACCTCCAGACTACCACTTTTCCTTTCCGTGGCATCAGTCGCAACAACACCTGCACCACGACGGTACTCTTCATTCAAGTCTACTTATCGCTGTAACTACACGGCCAAACGATGCAACTAGCCCAGTGTTGTTGGTAATGGGAACAAGGAATGCAGTGCCTTCACTTCGGGCCTTAAATGGTCCAAAACACCATTAATCACCTTCGACTCGTCACGAGTCAAAATAAGCGCCTGGGCGTAGTTGCACAGTCTGGACAAATGAAGAAATAGATTCCCCTATCTGCTGAAATATTGACCGAGTCTGCCTTCACCGATTTCCGCACACTCGGGAAGACTCAACCGACTCAATCAGTCGTTCTTTGAAGTTCTCATAACTCCCGACATTCAATATCACGTCACTCAATACATCCAACGCCAGCCCCGTTACTTCAGGCAATAAGGCCTGTAAGAAAAACAAGTAGACTAATTGGGTTGCTTGCAGGCGATCCACCTTCACAAAGAAGTCTAAAACTGTTCTTGGCTCAATAACTGTTACTCTGGGCACAAGGGATATACTACCTAACAAAGTAGACTGCGCGCCCGTCAAAGGCTGCGACACCGACGGCACACACTGGTCAAAGGCCGCGACACCGATCCCCATTAGATTACCGACATAAGCTATAGTCTTTAGTCACAACTCGGTAACCGTTTCTTCGGGCCAAAAAGCTACTCTCGCTTCATTAAGATACTGTGTCAATTCTAAATAGCCCATACGGGCTACAAACTCGGTCCCCCGATCTGCCATTACGTCAAAACGTCACGCAATAACCTAACTAAAAACCCTCATAAAAACCAAACAAACACTGAAAATCCAGCATTTACGTTCCCCTGCCCGGGACTCGAACCCGAAGCAGAGTGGCGCAGCGTTGTAACACTAGGGGCTCACTACCCCAACCTCACACTAAACCATAACATACTAGAGAACACTCTGGGAGTATCGAGGGCCAGGGGAATGCAGGATTATCAGCTATGTGACCCAAAAGTCAGAAAGTAACAACAGTTGAAATCAGCACTGCTGTATACTATAAGATCTCAAGGATACAATAGATACAATACATTCTTATGCAACAATAGTTACCGTCACTGAACAAGAGAAAAGTGTAGAAGTTGAATCGGGCAGGACGGAAAAAGGAATTAAAAGATCGAGAAGTAGTCTCCTAACCGTGGTTGGTAACATACCGAAGGAGCAGGCAGGTACGGCTCGTCGGCCCAAGCTACAAACACAACTGGCCGCCTGGCCGTGGGCCAGCACGAAGGAAGTGGTAAAAGAAGGGAGGGGAAGGTGCGCACGCTGCACGGAGCACGAACGGGGAGGAAGGGGAGGTGCTGGCCGGAGGCTTCAAACTGTGCTGTCTAAACGAGTCCACAATATAGCGTCTAGCCTGGAAGGTTGGACCACATGGCACAATATGAGGGACAAATATTGAGAAGTAAGAGAATTGTTTCCATCATTTAATCTGATTTATTCACAGGCTTTTCTACACCACGATGGTGGGTGTTTGTAGCCTCACTCAATGTTTCAGATGCCAACGTAACACAAAGTGTTGGCCTATTTAGAGGTGTGAACATCACCATATCTCCTAGTCATTCAGTTATATTTGTATTGACCACCTCACTACTTGAACGTTCATTTATATTTTGGGAGTCTTCTGTGCCAATAAATAATTCTTTGGTGCCTGTGGCCAGTGGCAGAGAGGGTCAACGATAGCAGCCAAATTAAAAACAAAATAAGACAAATGCGGGTGGCAGGTTTTTTGGCCCATTCGCAGAGTAAGTGTGTCAAACAAGGCAACATCCTTACAACAGACATTCAAAATTCCACCCTCCTACCTCAACGTAGGTGTTGCAGCGCCATAGCATGTTGTCTTGCGCTCTTTGAAACACTTGTGGTGCCTCACATAGCTGTTTGCAAGCCACCGTAATATATTGTTGTAAGTCCAACTCTATCTCAACTGGTGTCAGGTAAACTTGGCTCTTAATGAGGTCCCACAGAAAGTAATCGAGAGAGTTTAGGTCCGGTGAATGAGAGGGCCAGGAGACCGTACCACCACATCCAACCCACTGCCTAGGAAAGGTGTCATTTAGATGTTGCAGAAACCAGATGTTGAACCTGTTGGCTAGCAAATCTGGGAGGATGTGTTGCAGGTAATTGAGGAATGCGTTACAGTTTAGTTGCTGGATATGACATGAGGCCCATTATAACATTTTTGTATAAATACATAAAACCCTGTTTTTACTAGCTAACATTAGCAGTGTTTTAAGCGAGCATTCTAATTATAAATACGGTATTTATAACATTATATGGTGTTCTAGGTTAATAAAAGTACAAAAATACAAAAGTAGTAGTAAAAGTCTAAATATTGGTAGATATTGTATCTTTTTTTTACATTCATTATTACATGTCATTCTCAAGTAAAAATTTTTCGCACCAACAGCGCCCCCTCTAACCTGGTGCTGAGGACAATCTGCCCCCCCTCCCCCTAGATCCGCTCCTGACTGTACTATTATGTACTATTATCCTTTTCGTACGGGAATGTCAGCAGTTTATAGCCTGCTCTACAAAAGTCAGTAGTTGTGCTGTTCCGTTTGAGCATTTTTGCAATGCTGAGCATTGTGTTTTCAAGTGAGCTCAATATTTCCTATTGGTTGACTCTAATAATAATTTAAATGTTAATATATGTGTGTGTGTTTGTGTGTGTGTGTGTGTGTGTGTGTATGTATATATATATATATATATATATATATATATATATATATATATTTTTTTTTTTTTTTTTTTTTTTTTTTTTTTACGTTTACAAAATTTGGTACAATGATTTTGGGCATAATTCAGGGAATATTGATGGTTGAGTTGTTTGGTGTTTGATTACTTTAAACTTAGGCCTCGTGTTGATCTTCTCCATTAAATTTACTTTCAGGTCACATGCGTTAGTTTTACAATTACCTAAGTAAGAACTTGAAATACAAAACTGAATCACTGTCATATGTAAAGATTGCACTGAATGAACTAACATTTTGAGAGATTTCTTATGAATTATTAAAAAATACTTTTTTCTATGATTTCATACATTTTAGTTGTGGACCCGTATAAATCTCTCTGCGGGCCGTCTGTTTAGAAGACCAACCTTACTGAATAATTTGTCTTCTTTTAACATTATTATAGTATAACCCTAGTTTATAATGTTCTCACATGTAACGTTTTCCAGGTTATACGGTTAGTTTTATTTGGCACTAAAACTTTTATGATTGGAAATTAACCTCTTACTATGTTTTCCCATTTATAAAGTAGAAATTTTAATGGATCCTTTGAGAAATATAACAGGGTTCTGCTGTAATACTAATGTAGAAATAATTAATGATAGGAGAATCATCTGAAAGTAGCATTAGTGTGTCTGTATGTTGAAACTATGTGCAGGAAACACTGGAACACATTGAAGAACTGAACCAAAACCAAACACCAGGTGGTGCAGTCTATGGCTTGACAAAGTTCTCAGACTTGTCCCTGGGCGAATTTAAAGTTCGACACCTGCAGCCAAGACTTCACCATCATGTTAGGCTACGTTTACAGAGGCATCATAATCGAAGTCGTCATGGAAGTAATCATGACCATCACGACCATAATGACCACCACAGGTCAAATCATGTTCAAAGAAGAGCAGTCACAGATGATTTGCCTATCACAGTTGACTGGTGAGTGTAAATTGTAAACACATTGAATAGTTCAGATGTTCAAATAATGCAGATTAAGAGGGTGTAGTACATAATTCAAAGATAAAAGAATTAATCTATAACTGTTGGTTTCTTAAAGCCAATTTGCGAAAATTAAACAATAGCGATCCTAAACAATACTTTTAGCCAACGTTTTAAACAAAATAGTTTCCAGTGTTACGAACTTCTGAGGTACAATCTCTGACCCTGGAACCTTGTGCGTTTAACTATGGCGCCAAAGATCATGCATAACGAATTGGTAATTTTGGATAAATATATACTAAGTTGGCAAATACCATTATCTAGGATTGTCATTGAGTATTTGATCCGTATTGGCTTTGAAAAAAGTGTAGAAATCAATTGATGTTTTCAGTGTTTATTTATCTACCATGCACTCTTAAGGCCGGCAGAGAGAAATTTAAAAGACAGTTAAAGTTACATGTGCTGTGTCATATTGTTTGTTTTCATGTCTTTTCTAATATTATCACACACTTGTCAAGGTTGCTTCGTACCAGAAAGTTTGACTAGAATCTAAGGACCAGGAGTGAGACAAGAGAGAGGGAAGATGTGAGTGACAGTTAATATAACATATACTGTATTAAGAAATTGTTTCAGTCAAGTTACTGAACCAGTGTGCAGACCATCCTTTGATGATTCCATTGAATGTGACTTAAGTTGTAGCCCTAGACGTTGATTGAGTGTGACTACACAGCACAGTGCAATGCATCAATGTATGCCTCTAAGTTGTTTGTGTTATCACATTTTGAGATACAGCAGTTGGAAAAATTACAGGTTTTCATTAATGCTAGAAGAATTTGTAACAACATTTACTATTGCATGTTTGGTGGTTTGGTACTGCCATTCCATAATTGACTGGGTTATTTGTGGTTTATTATTTTTGACAAACAAGTTTTATAGTTTTGTCAAATACACTTTCTTTCACAACACTGCAACCCACTTCAAATGCCAGATAGGCATCTACTGCCTGGAGCCTTTCTTGCAATAGGGCACAGAACAGGCAGCAGTCTCATAGGCATGATAATGCACTCCTATAATTTGCTTTCAATTTGTCTTTTCTCCATTGTAAAGGATGCTAAAGAAGAAATAAATAGGAACCATTAAAAATTTATTAACCATGGTTTTGTTTGGATATATTTTTCCACGGAAACTGTACCTTGGAAATGTTTGAAAGTGTACTACAGTTTCTTCGAATAACAAAATCATAGAAAGAGATTAGTTGTCCCCCTTTACCCATAGAGTATACAATATAGGAACTCAACATTCCATCCACCTTGTTAAATTCAGTTAACAACTTTAAAGAATTTTTAAAGTTTGGAAACCATAGAAAAAGAAGGTTTCACTAGATCGGCATCTCCTGTGTTAATATATTTCACCGAGTACAGCTCGCGACAACAGCGCCTTGCGTCTGGGACGGTACTAAAACAAGATGGCTGCCATGTGGCAAAGATGATACATGAGAGACAAGAAACTCAGAGTTACCAATCCGATGAAGTCCATGACCGTGTTGCTATCTGTCAGGTGCGGTAATTTATAGGTATTGCTAAATCTAACCCACATTCTAGCAGTTGATCTAAGAACTACTTTGACTAGCATTTATTTGGCGGACTATTCAAATTTTGGATAGAAACTTGAATGCACTATTATTCACTACCCAGAAAATTATGTAAAATCCTGGGAACGCGATGTTTTCTTTGACATATATAATATATACATACATACGCATGCACACACGTACATACACACACATACACATACTCATACTCATGTACATACACACACATACTCATACTCATGTACATACTCACATACACATGAACATGCACATACACATGCACACACATGCATATACACACCCACCCACCTACCCATGCCCATTCTCTCTGCGTATTATAAAAATACATAAAATATATTTAAAACCAAACAAACCGTTTTTATGTTTTTATGTTATTGACTTTAAATATAAAATATATTTTTGGTATTTTTGTAATAGATAATGTTTGAAATATATGTTACACTTCTGTTAAAAAATAGAGTTACCAGGAATTTGAATTTTTTTTTCATGATAATGAGTAATACAACACACATATTTTTGTAAGTTATAGATGTTTATGGTGAGAAAGAATAACATAGGTATATCAATTTACAATGACAATGGGTTACATAAAATAACTTCTTTCTAGACATATCTCGATTACCTGCACATTAATTGCTGTTGCCTGGTTAAAATTTGTAGTGTTAATTTGCACATAATGTTACGTTTGATTTTTATGAGGCCCTAATTTTTTTGTCCAAATTTTCGGTAAATTCGAAATTTCATAATTTGATTAGTTTTATATTTCGTGTTTTGGCATGGTCCTTGTGGATTGCTACTGGTCGTGGAGATTTAACCGAAAACCCGGGCGGTTATGTTTCCACAAGTCGGGGGCACTGCACTGGGGTCATCGTCTCGCGCGAAATACGGGCTAAGCAGGGCACGAGCTTTATAAGGGGGTCTGCCCTCCCCCTGGGGTCGTTGTCGTTGTCATCGGTCCGAGGCAGTGGGATGGTGCCCGCTGGAACAGAGTATGAAGACAGGCTATCGGAACACGTAAGTTAATTTTATTTATTTATTTTTGCTTTGGAAATACCCCCTACCTTGAGGCCGTTAGGTGTGACGATACGAGACGTTTAGATGATCTAAATACTTGCATTGTCGTTGTGAACAGTCCAGACGTCTGGAAAATAATACTAGATATTTAGTAGATTGTAAACTTTGTTAGGTGATTAAGCTGAATAACAGTAACGGTATTTGTGTCGCAGAAATGGAAATGTGGAAATGGTGATAAGTCATATGTAGTTTTTTTGTTGTTGTCTTGACTGTCAATTCTAGTCAAAATCTTGTAAACGTTTCTTTGATTTTTGTTTTTGTATTAAATTCTTAAAACGAATTCTTTAATTTTAATTTTCTTGGTTGATAACGAACCTATATTAAGGTTGTGTACCTCTCGTGAGTTCTCTACTTTTGGAAGCTAAGCACGCCCCTAGTTACCCCCGTAACTATATTTTGAGGAAAGTAGGCTTATTATGTAGTTATGCTGGCAACTTGTTTCATCATGTGCCTTCTTACATCATTTTAACACACAGTAATAGGCTTAGATAGTTCTGCGATTTTGCTTATTTTTTTCCGTTACTGTGTAGTAAATTTGTCATAAACTTAGCCTTAGTTTTTAGGTATGTAGACAATTTATTCGGGATCCTGAAGTATTTAGCAATTTCTCACTTTATTTTTAAATCTTTCTCCACCTTTGCAGATGCTTGCATACATCTCAATAAACTTAAATGTTTTGTTGGTTTGAACAGAACAGACATGGTTGACACTGTTCTTCAATAGCTAAACATACTCCACATTATACACACAGTAACTTATTTGAAAAAATTCTCTTTTTAAACCAACAAACATCTTAATGTAAATACATAGCGTATCCTAAAGACATGATGAGTGAGGTGGCATGACACAATGCACGTGATTCTGGAAGGTGAGTGTAACTACGTATTATATTTCTTGGGAACTTGAATTTGGGATGAGAAAATTGTGGGGGAACAATTCTTATCGGAGAAATCATAATTTTCAAATAGTTCTGCTGCCGCCTGCTAGATGGAAGGCAGCTACTGTCATTGTGACAGGTCAGTAATAATTTTTTGGAATTGTAATATATTTTAATAATTACTTTACAAATAAGTATGCAGGACACAAGTATTAAAAATTAAACAAAACAGTTTACGCATGTTTGCCTTATCAATACACGTATCTTTTACAATAATAACCTCGTGTTCAAAATTTAATGTCCTGTGTATTTCAAGAATTAAAAGTTCATATATTTGGCTCATAATAAGTAGTTGCAAAATTGTGATGAATTATTTTTTCTTCTGTAAAATTTTCATTCATGGCGAAATATGGTTATTTGTCTTGTGTATTTGTTGCACGAGTACATACTATCAGAATGGCAATTGGTGTCTACCATGTAACTCTATTTTTGATGTGAATGTAATACTGTAGGTCTATAATAACGAAGGTCTATATGTTTTATGTGTTTTTAACCATCAACATATGTGGTATATAAGTGAAGTAACTCTTTAAATACCACAATTCTTTGTCAAATTGTACGTATGGTAAAAAAAAAAACACTGAACCAATCTTCTATTAAGATTGGGCACAATTTATCAACTCTCAAATTTTAAACCTTTTCTGTGTGGAGTTATTTCATTGACAATCTGTCCTTGTAGGCATTGTGACTTAGGTTGCATAGTAAGAAAATGAGAATTCTGAACAAGATGGAATTTATACACTTTCAATACTCTCTTACATCTTTTGTTACAATAACCAATATTTTACTCAACATTGGCACACAAAAAAGAAACTAATTTAAGAATCCTACTGCTACAGTTCACTTTTGTGAGTTTTAAACTCAATTGAAATCAACGTTGCTCTTTCTTGACCCATTATATTGTAAAACCTGAGCACTCTTTCACCATACACTTAATTCCGCAATACTCCAGTTTGAAGGGCCTCCTGCTCGGGAATTTTCCTTTAAATCACGACTTTACAAGACTAAAGTTTTAGAATCTTCTCCTGGTTGACGCTCGTTGGAGGTAATAAGGTTTAGTTACCTTTTGGCGTCTTAGTTTGGCCCCTGGGAGCAGGGTGCTTGTGGCTCCGTAAACAGGGCTCTTACTGGGAGGGGTCTGAGGTGCTGCGGTTGTTGAGATTGTCTGATTTCAAGGATGTGCCTCTTGGCGAGGAGGTGGGGTAATACTGTCTTGAGTGCATTAACGAGAAGGAGACTGTCCCACCTCGAGGCCCAATTCTAATTAGAGAAAAAGAAACAAACCGTGGAGCGCTAAGGGGGTTGCCTCGTGAGGTTATCGGGGGAAACTCTGGTCGCGGCTTCCAGGGGGCCAATGCTACTGCGCCCTGGTGCCTGCTGTTGGTGATGCGGGGCGTCTGGGAGGCGTATCGGCACTCTCTGCCTCCTGTGATCGACGCCGCCGCTTGGTAGGCGCCGACTATCCCAGTTGGTGAGCTGCGGAATAACGCAAGGGGCGTATTGGTGCCCTCTGTCGCTGCGATCGGTCGACGCCGCTTGGAGGCGCCGGCGATCCCAGACAGACGAGCTAACCAATGACGCAAAACCCCGACGTTTCTGGGAAGGCCGGAAGGGCCGCAAGAGTTAATTTAGATTAGACTTTGGCCTCAGTGCAAGAGGTCGCTGGTTGGAGTCTGGAAAAGTGTAAGGTGGGATTTGGAAAATAAGCCAGGAGGGAAAAGAGCGAAGCAGACAAACAGAGTTAAGGTGGAGCTGTGTTTATTGTAAATAATGCACAGCCCCAGCCTGTACCCAAGGTAGCTTCCCCTGTCGACAGTTTCCCCACTGCCACCTAACACTAAACGAGACTCTGCGAAAAGGGTGAGGGCTGCCCTACACTATTGCGCGGTAAATTAGGCGTGAACTCGGACCTCATACTGTACTGCGTGTGCGGGTGACTGTTGCCGCTGGAAGGCTGCGAGTCGCTGCAAAAGCTTTGACTGAACTGCCGGAACTGCCTGGCGGAACTCCCGCCCGAGTCGATTTTTTTTGGCGAGCCCCCAAGTTCCGCTACACCAAAGTGAATACTTGCACAGTTCTGTGGACCCTCCAGCATGCATGTTAGTATCTAGGTCGTGTGAAGAATAGGATGCGTCTCAGGACAAGTCCTATACACCTTAGGTCGGGTTTAACCTGTAGAATGGTCGCATGCATCGCGGCTTAGCAGGGTTGTCTGGTGTCATGGCCGCTATTGGGGCCATGAGCACACCCTGAAAGAGGAAGGGTCTAGATGGTAGGGTACAGCAAACCAACAAAGCGAAGAGAGTGTTGGATAAATCTGTACGACAGTCGCGGAGGATAAATTAATTCCTTTATAGGAGGAAGTGCAGGAGATAGTAGGGCAATAGTTAGTTAGCGAAGATAGACTTGGTACGAATTAAATGTACCGCGAAATGAGTCGGGCCGCTACTGGGATATAACCAGGGTCGTATCGTAGTCATACGTCCCTGGTGGCGGGTGTCAGAACTGAGCCACCCGCCCGCAGATGCAAGCCATTTCTCTGGAACACAGAAAAAAGGTCAGTATTCCAGGTACAAGATAAGAGAATTATTGCACTTAATTCCTTGGATTAATATTTATTTCGAGCTACGCAGCCAGGCTGCACCTGGGCGCACCTCAGCCTCGCATCGGCCAGTGTCACCCAGTATGCCAGACTGAAGTCGCGACGTTGCACTCTGTTTTGTCGCACCGAGTGCAGCGTTCTAGTCGCGGGTGACGAGTTAACGCAGTCATGGCTCAATCTGGGGCTGACCGAGCCTATATGAAAGACCAACACAGATTCCCAGCATACCATACTGTAATCGCGATGCAGACACTCTGTATATGCGCACCGAGTGCTACATTCCTAGTCGCAGTAGAATAAGATATAAATTTTTATTTAATTTAATTTAGTGAGTTAAGTGTGTTGAGCTGTTACTCAGTTTCGCAGCATTTATTTATGTGTAATCAGTACTTTAATGCGGGCGAAGAGCTAGGATGCTGTTTGGCCGCTTGTATTTTTGGACCTCGTTTGGGTCGTAATTACAGAGGCTGGATATTTTTGGGTGGGTGCTTCTAGCACATTCCGCGTAGAATTTTTTTTAGTAATTTTTACAAAATGGTTACTTAAGGTATCCATTTTTAGTTCCTCGTGGAGGCTACTTATAGGGCGTCTGTGCATCTGATGCAATTCCCAGACATTTGTTTTGAAATACTTGAAGTCACCTGATGTGTGTTTTGGCTGCATGGGCGTACTAGCATTGAATATAAAAGTACTGCATTATTTCGCGATATTTCGCTTCTCCTGTTAAGCACAGGATAAAGTGCTGCAAGCCTGGCATATGCACTGGCACATTTGGCCTCTATGTGGGCTTTCCAGGTTAGTTTCCTGTCCATGTGCACTCCCAGGTATTTAACTATCTCTTTATAGGGGATGTTTTCACCAGAAAGGGTTATCGCTCTTCTCTGTTGTAAGTGCGGCAATAGACGTCTGGTAAAAACAATGGCTTCGCATTTGCCAATATTGATTTTAATGTGCCATTTCGTGTAATATTCCTGCAGTGCATTAAGTGCATTCTGTAGCCATTCAGTGGCTATCTCTAGGCTGTGCGATCTGCTGAACAGTAATTGTATCATCCGCATAGCATCCTAGCTGGACAAGTCGGTAATCTGGTTTCGGCAGGTCGTTTATGTATATATTAAATAATACAGGGCCTAACAGGCTGCCTTGAGGCACGCCTGCCCTGATAGTTTTACTCTCTGGTAACAAATTTGGAACAAAATGGCAAAAGTTCTTCCGTCTAAGTATGACACGATTAATTTAATGCAGCAGTCTGGGACATTAATATTGTATAGCTTATAAAGTAGGCCTGTGTGGAACACTCGGTCAAAGGCTTTTTCTATGTCTAGCAAAACCGCAACTACATAATCTCTCCAGTTGAAATCAGCGTTTATGTATTCTGTTATGCATACTAGCTGATGCGTGGTACAATGTTTTCGCCTGAAGCCAAATTGCTCGTCTTGTAAGACGTTGTGTCTCTCCATATGATATGAAATCCTATGTAGGATAATATATCCGGTGACTTTGGATAGTGAATTTAGAAGATTGATAGGATGATAGTTCTGTGGTAATTTTTTGTCCGTTCCTGGTTTAGGAAACATGATGACAATCACTTTTTTCCAGGTATCGGGAAAATATGAGAGTTTTAAGATCGCATTGATTATTTCCGCGGTATATTCTAGAGCAGTCTCAGGTAGGTTCTTGAGGACTATAGGCTGTATGCCGTCAGCTCCAGGTGCCTTTCGTGGCTTCACTGTATTTGCGCGCCTAATTTCGTGCGATTGCGTTCGTTTGGGTTCCGCAAGAGTCTGGAGCCTTAATTTAGTACGTATTTCGCGGTATATTCGGTCTGAGAAAGGCCTATCGCAGGGCTCCAGATTTGGCTGGAATGTCTGTTCCAGGACATCGGCAAAGGCTTGTGCTTTTGCCACAGGAATGCTGGCAATAATGTTATTATTTACCGTCAGTGGTGGCACGTTTTCCGTCTTATTTAGTAAGTTTTTGGTAATCTGCCACATGCTGTTATCTTTAGAGCTTAATTTCGCAATTTTAGAGTCCCAGATTCTGCTGCGCCAGAGAGAAACTTCCTCTGAAATTACTGATTGTTAGTCGTTTATATGTATTGTAATACGCCTTTCACTGTGCCGCGAGTAACGCCTAGGGAGTCTTTTTTTCTGAGTAATCAGCTCTCGGATGTGAGGGGGAAATGTGTTGATTTTTGTGTGATTTACCTTTCTGGAATGTGCTCGGACATAGCTGTTTGAATAGCTACAGTTATTATTTCTACAGCATTGTCTATTGCATTTTTTGTATGGAAGTTATTTTCATTGATCTCTGGCATGTTTTGCTGTATACTGTTTTGAAACACAAGCCAATTTGCATGCTTGTAATCCTTGTATTTGCGTGCCGTACTTGCTACTGTCAGGGTATTTTGTAATTGAATGTGTACAGGGTAATGGTCGGACGATAATTCCTGTGCTACACGTAATTCAATGTCTTCGGTAAATTGTTTATTTATTATTATATCTTGTACATCTGGCCTTGTATTCAGCCTTTCCGGATTATAGGTAGGTTCAGTGGGAGCCAGGACATTATAATTTCTTGTTGCCTGGTGCCTATGTAGCAGTGTACCATTTGGTGTGCGCCTAAGCGAGTTCCAGTCAGGATATTTGGCATTTATATTGCCCACTGCGAGCACAACGTTTCCTATATTATTGTATAGTTTATTAAGGTCTTCGGCTGTTAAAGTGCGCCCAGGAGGTGCGTACATTAATAACAATTTAGTGTCTTGTGCACCTAGTTTTACTGCTATTCCTACTGCTTCGAGCGAGTTAAAGTCTGGGAGAGTAATTTCATTGTGCGTGATAGAGTTGTGAATAAAAATTGTAACTTCACTGCCTCTGTTAACTGACCGGTCGTTTCTATATGTATAGTATCCCGGTATATTGAAGATGTCCCGTGGTTGAAAGTGTGTCTCATTTACTGCTGCAATTTTAGTGTCATATTCTTCTAAATTATTTATAAATTCATACTTTTTATTTTTAAGTCCTCGCGCATTCCAGAAAAGGATTGTGTGTAGGTTTATTTCACGAGTGTGTACCTGTGTTCCAATATTTTGGGCTGGCATTGGCAGTGCCAACAAGCTGTAGGGCGAACCCAATTGTCGCGGCAATTTTGTCCTTGACTGAGCGCGTAGTGTTTGTCCATATGAACACGGTATTGGCCAGAGGGTCCAATATATTGGCAAGCTCGGGGATTTGTTCGAGATGCGCGGGCGTGCCAATGGCAGTGCGTACCACGTCCAATGTCAGGACTTTGGGAGCTGCCTTTGTTCTCGTGCCGACGACTGGAGTACTCAGTTTCATCGCCTCTGTACGCTGATTTTGTTTGGGCGGCCCCTGCGGAGGCACGCTCTGATGGCTCTCGCATCCTGAGTGGGCTTGGCTAGCCTGACTCTCGACCGCTGGCTTCTCTACGCTCGTGTTTTCAGATTTCTCTGGTTTAGCCTTGTTCTTTTTATTGCGCTTTGGCCCTGAATTACTTGTGTTTTGTCGCCCATCTTATCCTTGGATCGCGCGACACTGGTCCGTTTGCCAGTGACGGATAGTTGAAATCGTCAACTGTCAGGCTAGCGTACCTATTGTATGTCTCGATTGGCGTCTGTTGTACCCACTGTGGCACGAAGACGTTTCGTGAGGCCTGTGATGCGGGCCTAGGGTTTTGCGGCGCTTGTTGCGGCTGTGTTTGCAAGGCCTGTACTCTGGCATTTTCGCGTAGTGACTGTCGCGACTGTATTTATCGCTCCTTGCGTGTGTCAGCTGGCAGCCTACTCCATTTTTCGCGCTTATACGCACTGCAATGGCGGTAGTTAGCGCAGTGGTTTTCGCCGCAGCCAGTACATTTGGCCTTTGTGCTGTCATTTTGTATTACGCACTCCGTCGTGGAGTGTTCACCGCTGCAGTACCTGCATTTCGGCAGTGCATTGCAGCTTGCCGCTGCGTGGCCAAATATTTGGCATCTCGCACATTGTGAGGGCCCTGCTGGACGCCTGTAGTCCTCAACTTTGACACTGAGGCCCGCGAACCTCTTGAGAAAATAGTACGCGTCTAGTGGCGTGCCATGGGGCAATTCCACCACTAGTTTATTTATTGGTACTCTGTTTCTGTTCTGAAGGAACCAGAAACAGAATACTGGCATTCGCAAACGCGCAAATTTTCCCCACAGGAAGTCTGACTCAAGGCCGGCAGAGACGCGCCTGAAAACCAGTTTGACTGGTATCTCGTTAGCCTGTCTGAGCAGGCTGTGCTGGAATCCTAGTTCCTTCGTGACTTGCACTACTGATGCGTAGTCCGCGATAGTGCTGATGTGCACTCTCAGTGATTGCACACCGCAGCTATGCACACTCCATGCGAGTGCAAGGTTAGCCTTAAGGGCACGTTTAAGAATTGAATACGTGTGTTCCTTTGTTAGGTACACAGGGAAAGGCTTTATTTGCACTTTCTTTTGCGGTTGTTGGGTCACCTCGCCAGTGGGCGCTTGTTGGCTAGGGCCAGACGTGTTCGTCATTTGTGGATTATTTTCGTTGCAGTCTCGGGACTGCTCATTGTTGTGGGGACGTTTCTGCCTTTTCGCGGCACTCTTATCACTAGTCTCGCGTGTTTAGGTCTCCATGGAGGCCCCTGGGCCATCCATGGTGTTTAGTCCGCGATAGTTACGTGATTATTAGTTTGAGGAAAATAGTTAAATAACGTTTTAAACTAAAAAGTAACTAACCAAGAGAGTTTTAACCACTTCCCCCACCAGGGGGCTCGGCTATATTGGTTGGTGGCAAGAAAATTATGCCTCAGACCGGTCTACTTCTCTCCTGGGTGCAACAGCTCTAATAAGAGCAATACTTACGCTGTTAATAGCTGAACCAATGTAGTCGCTTGAGTGCGTAGCTTGCTGGTGCTCTTGTGCGCTGGCACGAACACAAATGTCTGCTCGCTTCTCCCCAAGGTAAATAAAGTATATTAGGTAGGCCACTCCGGCCCTCTGTTCTGTCATTGGCTGCCCGCGTGTGACGTACCTAGGAGGAGACCGAGGTGTTCGCCGCAAGTAAAAAGCTCGCGCGCCGAAAGTACTTTAATACTTAACACGTCAGAAATCGAAAACTATTCAATCTATTGACTTCAAAATTTTTACAGAACATCTATGAACTATCCTGCCAGTGATGCCATATGTTAAATTTATATGTGTCCATTAGGTAATTTTTTAAAAAATTTTCAACAGTGCCCTGTTTGCTACCGAGGGAAAGAAAGTGCAGGACAAAATATAGTAAGCGAGGAACTTTTTTTGTTTTTGGAGATAGATGGGGGTATTAGTGGACGAAATAAAGAGGAAACTCTATGTTAAATTTTGATACCCTTTTTCAAGAATTTTGTGAATGGGTTTTTGTTTTGTGCCATGTAGAAGTTGGAGAATATTTTACCTATGCGCGGGATACATGAGCGAGCCGACCACAACATACTTCTCTCTCTGTTTATCTGCACAGAATTTACTATGTTAATTTTAATTGTATATTATGTATTTGTTATTATGTACACAAAATGTATTATTTCAATGGAAATATCCCCCGAAAGAAACCATTGGCTCAAATACTTACATAAAAAAATTACAGTTTTCAAAAAAACAATTACAGTGATTTTAATGTGTACACCAGTGATGTTTTTCAAAATTTGTCTGTGATTTACTTTACTTTTCTAAATCCTTGCACTATGGTACAATATTTCTAGTTACGTTGCAAAGAATATTATGAATTTATGGAAAACATTGTGTTAAAGTCACAGTTAAAAATGTAAAGAATACACTTACAACAGTTTTTGTAACAACTGATACGAACACATGACAATTATGCTATCAATCCAATGCAGAAAACTCACAATTTTTAATTACTTTTAGATTGTTTGCCAATATCATTGTTGCAAAAAATGTGTTATTTACAATGTTTTGTCATGCACGAATAGCCCTTTGTGTTAATAGTTTTGCTGGTATAATTTCATATCAACATATATGGTATTGACCCATATATCAAACCACTGCAAAATGTTCAAGAAAATAATGTATATAAAAAAGAAAATGTAAATAATATTATCAACACTCTTGACAATAAATTCAGTGACATGTTTACATAATACGTTATTTTTGCTGATAAAATGTGTCCTCCATATTGTTGAAATAGAATGGTATGAAAATGTTATTGAAAGTATTTGAGGTAGTCGTAAGAGTTCACTTTTCAAAACTCGTTGGTAATCATCTTGGCGAAAATTTACAGAACAAACTCTAGAATTATCTTGGTTAAATGTGTCTCTTCGCTTACAGCGCGATGCATACAGTCGCCTAAAATCCTAATTTTTTTTCTAATCTGTTGGATAAAACGTCTGTAGTCTTTGACCCCTAATTAGTACATTATACCATAGCACAGTTAACTTATAGCTAAACGTTTTGCTGATTTTTAATACATGTAGTCTCGTAATGAGTATGGATGCAAGACTGTGATCCGCAAGTTCATTGCATTCAGCACTACAGCCATCTCAACACTACATGGCTGAAACCTTCCCTGTTACATCAGCAGCAAGGCGCAACACAAGATGGGAATATACAAAGAGTGTTGATAACATTATTTTCTCGATCATTTGTGTAATGATAGGTGATAATGTTGATAATAATATTAATATTATTGTCAAACAGGGACATTTGAATAGGACATAACATAGTAATGAACACATTTTTTTTTGCATTATTTCTATTTTGCTATTTTATATTTTTAACTGTGCTTAAAACAAGTCTTTCATAATATGACTAGCAAATTTGTTGCAACATTGTTAGAAATGTTGTAACATAGTGTACGATTTGTTGATATCTGTGCTATCAACATTTTGCCATTAACATTGGTGCGTATTTTTGTATATAAATAGGATTTAGAAAAATAAAATAAGAAAAAACACAATTTTTGAAGAAAAAAAAAAGTCACTGGTAAATACATTTAAATCACTGTAATTGTTTGGTCGGAACTGTATTTTTTATGTAAGTATTTGGGCCAATTGCTTCTTTGGGGGGAGGGGTGTATTTGAATTGAAATACCTTTTGCGTACATAATAAGTACATAATATATGAATAAAATTAACATAATAAATGCTGTGCAGATAAACCGAGAGATAAGTATGTTGTGGTTGGTTCGCCTATATATCTTGCGTACAGGTGAAATATTCTCCAACTTCTACCTGGCACAAAACGAAAACCCATTCACGTAATTCTTTAAAAAAGGTATCAAAATGTAATATAGAGATTTCTCTTTAATTCGTTCGCTGATAACCTCGATCTATCTCGAAAAACAAAAAAGTTCCACGCTTACTATATTTTGCCCTGCATTTTCTTCTCCTCGGTAGCGAACAGGACACTGTTGAGTATTATTTTAAAAATTAACTAATGGACATACAGAAATTTAACATACAGTATCGTTGGCAGGATAGTTCATAGATGTACTGTAAAAATTTCGAAGTCAATAGACTGAACAGTTTTTTATTTCTGATGTGTTTAGTGTAACAGATTTTTAGGCGCCCGAGCTTGTACACAACACACTGTGGCATGCCTCCTCCATGTGACGTCAGCAGCAGGGAGTGAAAAGAGTGAAGGAAAGCGCGGGAGATGGGAATACACCCCCCTGCTTTGCAGTCCGGGGTCTGGAGGCGCAGGATGGTACGCTCACTCCAGGGCCGCACAATGTTCAGGGGGGTGGGTATGCCTCTCATGCACTGCGGTGCGCGGCAGGTTGCCTGCTTACATGCGACGGCAGCGCTTCTGGCGGCTGGCCGGCAGGGCTTGTGACATTGAAGAGGAAGGGGGAAGGGTGGTCGGCAGGACCGTGAGGAGGCTCAGTAGAGGCGATGTGCCCGCTGCGCATCACGGTTGCTAATAAAATAGCGAAAAGGCGAGTAAACACCTCTATCTAATGAGACTCTTCATCCCAGAATTTCATAGAGAATGACAGTTCCAATCGAAAGGGGCAAACTAAAGGGGGGTTCACCACAACATACTTTATGTCGTCCTCTTCCTCGTCAATTCTGTGGGACACAGGCTTTTATTTGTTTCCATGTAGACCTGGTACAACCATATTGAAAATTAAATCCCAAACTATTTTGTAAACATCTTATTGTATAGTAGGCTAATGTCAATAGACTCTGAAAAATGTTGAATTCATCAAAAATTTAGAATTAAAAAATTTTAAATTTGTTAACTTTGACTTTATGCAGTTAGTGTACTGATCAATAATGAGTCCTCTTTAAAGTGCTCTCAGGACTGCTGGATTGGAATCTATAAACCTAATGAAAAATTATCAGTAGGTAGTTTGACATATCCTTTATACACCTGTTATGTTTTGATAACTTCTTTACTGAACAGATGTATCACATTTATTAGATTTCTTTTCTGAATTTAATCACACTTGGTACAGATACTTTCCATTCTATTTCTTGCTTTTAATTCACTATTTGCACATGCCATAGAACAAGAGGGGTTTAGAATGGACGAGCTAACTTTTTAGTAACTTTAGAAAAGTAAAAAGGCAGCACTAGCTGATAATATACAGAAAATTGTTACAAGTTATGTAATATATGTAGTTGAAAAATATCTTTTGAAATTTCTGCCCTCTGTAGATAATTATGAATTTCGTTAACATTAAAAAACTTTATAGACTTTCAACTGGTAAAATTTGCTGGTCAGTCATGTTGCCTAGTATACTCTGTTCTTGGTGTCGTTACAGGTGTTAAGTCTGTTACTTTCAGGACATGGCATGGTTATTTATTTATTACCTCCTACTGTTTAGTGTCAGCTGTGTAACTGTTTTTTTTTTTGTCAGGAGGAAGAAAAAGGTCGTCACACCTGTTCGAAATCAGAAGACTTGTGGGGCTTGCTGGGCGTTTAGCACCATTGAGACAGTGGAAACAATGTATGCTCTAAAGACAGGAGTCTTACAGCCTCTTAGTGTGCAGGAGGTTTGTAAATTGTACTTGTGCTGTGCTCTCAGACTTTAACATTGATCTTTCATGAATTACTGGTAAGATAAAAATATGTTAAAATTTGCCATTAACCAATTTTTTACTATTCTTTCTGATCATTAAGTTAAAGATTGTGATGGAGAGTAAACTACTGGTAAATGTCATGATGTAAAGAAACCAAATTAATACAGTTATGTTATGATCATTCGTTCTAGGCTGTGGATTGTGCAAAGAATGGTAACTTGGGTTGTGATGGCGGCGATTCTTGTAACCTTGTGGAGTGGTTGGTCTTGAACGACATTCCCATTGAGCCAGAGAAGGATTATCCTCTAGCCTGGCAGACTGATGTTTGCAAAATACAAAAGTATGTTTATATAAAATTGTTAGTTTTAATAGACAGCTTAAAGTGTTCAGTTCTTCTCCACTTCTTCTGAATCTTCCTGCTTAATTTCTCTGAATCTTCTCACTATTATTGCTTCTTTATTCTCCCCTTAGTTAATAGCCATCTTAACTTTTTTTTATCCTCTCTCCCTCCATCAACAACCTTGTATATCCTGACCATTCTTTCCACTCTTGTCTTTTTCTTCAGTAAGTTCCACTCAGATTCCTTCAATGTGACTGATGGTCATAAGTTTCCTCATCACCCTGTCCAAGCCTTTTCCATTTACTTCTCACCCACCTTGCTTCCGATATTTGTCCCTTTGCCTTCAGTTACATTTCTGCTGTGGCATACTCTAATATTGGCCATACCGTTTAATTTCAATACTCGAGTGAGATAAAGCAGCCAAAATGTACCATTACATCACCTTCATGATTGTGGCAATCAATTGTGATATGTCATTCCTGTTTACAGTACTTCCTACTTTGTGAACATAATGAGTTACATTATGTGCGTATTTCACACACTAAGGGATAGGTGAAAACACTTTTAGTTGAATAAAAGTATTTTCCAATTAATGGGGAACTGGCTAGTTCAGTGCAAAATAAATTTGAATTGAAAAAAAAAAAAAAGTTATATTCAGGAATTTCAGACTGTTATTTACTATCTATGATATACAGTTTAATTAAACAGTCACACTCCAGCCACATAATAACAAACATTGTGAGCCAAGATGGTATTGCCACGTTATAAAAATTCACATAGCACAACAATAGATCAATGCTTTAATGTGGTACTGGAATCACGATGAGAGTAAGAATATCTCATCTCCAATGCCCTACTGGCACCTTGCACTTGGTGAAAGAATTGAAATAGAAACAATGTTAAGCCTGAGAGATAAAATTAGTTCTGGTTGTGGGTGCTGCCAGTATGTGTTAAATTGTCACAGTGTGTTTGTTTAAATCTTGTTGTGATGACGGTTGAGACTGAATATGCGAGAGCACAAACAGAAACATTGGTATGTTAAATTTTCTAACAGATTAGCAGAATTGTCACAGAACACCATCTATTCAGGACAACTCATGATCCTTTGACTCCCTGTCCCACTTACCTAAACTCTCCATTGAAACAAATTACAGTTAATTAATACATAACCTATTTGAGCAAATAAATTATTTGGTCAAGTATGTATTTATGCATGAAATAAGTTTGAGGCTTGATAAAATCATTATTATTATTACGGTATTATTATTATTATTATTATTATTATTATTATCTGTTCTTGAATTATAGCTAAGTTAAAGTAAGGTTAGAACATCAGTTTGTAAAGTTTAGAACAGATTTACCCTAAAAAAGGTTTTTTTAGAGTCAACTATTCGTTAATATCGTATGAAAAAAGAATTCTTTACTATTTTCTTGTAGCGCTTTTCAGATTGTGTGAGGTTGCACGGGCAGTCCTCTACTTTCATACATTCAACTTTTGTATGTTTCAGACTTCCATACATCAGTCTTTAGTACCCATAATTCCAACTTGCACAGAAACAATTCAGACTTTCGTACAACATGATACAAAAACTAAGTTTTCCAGCCAGTCAACATTATCAACTATACATATTCTTCTGAATATGTGCTGCTATTTTAATGCTCCACGGCAGTTTTCGTATCATTATTTGTTGCTTGTGTATAAAATTATGAAAGGAGTAAGCCTACATGTGACTTGGTAACACAAAACAAGCGTTTCGTTATAATTTGTGATTTTTTTTTTGTGGAAGAGAACCCTTTCATCATTCAACTTTCATACATTCGACTTTCATGCATTTTTCCAAGAACATGTGTTTGAACATAGAGCAGTACCTGTACTTAGATTATATTAATACTTTGTATAGTTTTATGAAGTGACTAAAATGTGTACACTTTGTTTCATGCAATGTTGTAACACTATGCTGCATGCTCAGAACCTGTTGTACAAGTTACAAATTACAGTACTTAATTGTTTAGACTTTTTTAAGATACTTCAAAAAATTACATTGTGTTTTGAATCAGGTTTTTTTTGGTCAATTGGTATGGTTGGTTGTTGAACATGAGTAGACTTGTGATAATTTTTTAATTTTAGATTTAACTGTGGTCATGTATTCAACATTTTTTATTTATGTGTTTACAGGACAGCTACAGGAGTACATGTTGCCCCTAACTTCACGTGTGATTAGTGAGTATTTCAGTAATAATTTTAAAAAATGTCATTTCTATAATTCCATATAATTGTGAACCTGAGAAACGTAATGAATTGGTTTTTTTTTCTTGCTAGTAACTACATTTTTGTGAAGTTCAAAAATCAATCATGTATAGGTATTTTCAAGTGAGTGTAATTTATGGAGATTATGTGGTTGCATGAATTTTTTGCTGGCTGAGTGTGTATTATGGTTTGGTTTCTCTTGTACTTACTCTCTAAAAATCCAAGGTTTTGAAATGAATCAATTAAAAAATTAATTATAAGTTTTAAGATTAATATTAATTATGTTATTTTTGGTGTCCTGTTAACCAGTAAAGTACATAAAGCATAACAGCAGTGTTATTTAATGGTGTTACTGGTTGCTACATACAGTAAATCCCCTATCTAACATTGTCAGATCTAACGACCTCGGCAATCTAACGACATCATTTCCAGGAACCCTGGGAAAATAAAAATTTAAAAAATTGGTCAAAGAAAGGAAAGTGAAATAGATGGCAGTTAAACATTATTTAAAAATAATTTAGTGTACATTAAGTAGTTACATACTGCAGTTCATAAATTAGTGATGTGCCGCTGTGAAACAATACAAATCTGTGAAGAAATGTTACAAACTGGGGCTGAAATGTAGGTAGTTAAAGCGTGCGCTGGTTAGTTAGGCCACGTGCGCAACAATGACATAGTGAAGTGATCACTAACACTACCTTATCTGTTACTCCCCCTCACTTCTCCATGCTCCTCCTCCCTGCACTCCTCTGTCACATTCCTCCAAGCACCCTCCTCTCTGCACTTCCCTCTCACACTCCTCCATGTGCTCTTATTTGAGCTACGTAGTTAGTCACCGGACGTGCGCATAGCAACGGTAATGGCCAATACTGTAGTAGCTTACGTTGCATTTGCAAACCCTTTGCCCTTGTGTAAAGGCCAACTAATTAGATGGCAAGTTTCATGTCTTACCACTCTCTTGTTCTTTACATTTTCGCCGTAGTGATTTCAACTAGTGTTGTCAACTGTGGGGATGTCTTTGTGTGTGGGGTCACCTTAGGGACGTTTCAGAGTTTTAAAGAAATTGTACGGACTATAACATCAATGTTAACATAATTTTTTAGTCTTATTTCTTCAAATGTTGCAAACTGGTAGCTACTGATGAACCAACAAATATTGATTGATGTGTACAATATAAGTGGAAAGTCCCGTATGTTCTTTTTATTGTGCAGTTTCTCACCCTGGTCGGGAGTTCCCCGGATTAGTGATTTTTCTCTCGTACCTGTAATGCTACTTCAGTTGACATTCGGAGTTCATAGTGTTAGGCTTTTGGATAGTTCTCGTGGCCCTTTTTTAACTACAACTTTTGGCTGTGAATTTTTAATTTCGACTTTGGATTGTATTTGGAACTGACTAGATTTATTATTGATGACGTTTGCGCGAAGTTTGTTGGCTTACAATTTTATTTACGATTTTGGTTTTGTGTTTAGACTTGTTGACAACCCGGTTCCATTTATATTGGCTACGACTTCGGACGACTTATGATTCAAGAAGATGAGTAAGAGAAAAATTTACACTTCTGCAGAAGTATGACATTATAAAGGAAGTGGAAGAGGGTAAGATGTTGACGATAGAGGCAGTGTGTTGACATGACATTCTGACATGTACTTTCTTCACGAATTTGAAGAATAAGGAAGCAATTGTCAATGCTTTTGAGAAAGAGGGGTGCAATGTTATGTCGAAGAACCTGGCTATCTGTACTGTGAAGCATTATTAGGCGGTGTACGTCACACAACATATATAATACTGACGAAACAGCAATGTCCTACAATCTGCTGCCAGATCGTACCCTTGCAGTAAAGGGTGATCCTTGCAAGGGCAGGAAGAAGAGTAAAGAATGCCTGACTGTTGTAATGTGTACGAACATGGACGGAAGTGACAAACTTACTCCTGTTGTGAGTGGCAGGTTTAAGAACCCATGGGCCTTCATAGGTCATGTGACGTTGCAGTGCTAGTATAATGTCGACAAAAAGGCATGGATAACCTCTGCAATTTTTGCCAGTTGGATCCGTGCGTTTGACTCCCGCATGGGTTCTACAAACAGAAAAATAGTACTCTTCAGCTACAACTGTCCCGTTCATCCGCACATCCAGAACCTTGCAAACATCCAGCTGTTGTTTTTACCAACCAATGCCACTAGTACCCTGCAGCCTCTGGATCAGAGCATCATAAGATTACTGAAAGTGTACTTCTGAAATTGGCAGACGGCAGGTATAGTAAGGGATCTGGGGCTGGAGATAAAAAAATGGAACATTTATACAGCAATGCAAGAAATTAGAGCTGCTTGGGACCGAATTAGCTCAGAGACCATACCCATTTTTTTTTAACTTGCCCACTTTGTTGTTGAAGCCCCCTTTCCACCATTGCCAGTTACTCCGGATGTTGAAGACAACCCTGACATTATAGCTGTGTGCGACGTCAAGTCCCAGCCTGGCCCGTCCTCCGAGCCTCAGCCTGCACCTGTCACAAGTTCGTGCTACTTTGCCCCATTGTAATGAAGTTACATGGAAGAGGATTGCTCCAGACTGCACGTATGAGGAGCTTGTGCAACAGGGCGAACACGATGATAACTACTTCACCAGTCAACAGGAGTCGTCGGATGAAGAGGAAAGTGAGACGAAGCACCAAGCCCTTTAAGGAAGCCTGCTTAAATGCTCTACAAGTCGTTGAAGATTTGCTAGACACTGACCCGGACTCACATGCAAAAGTACAGAGCAGTTTGTAAAGTCTTAAAAAATTAGTTGCGTGAAGAGTATGCAAGCAAGTTTTACTGTGCTTTTTATTTTGTACAGTTTCTGTATAAACACTAGGAATTGTGTATTGAAGTGGATATCACATTTTTAGCATTAAAATCTACAAGGTAAATGTTTACAATGTTTGAAGAACAAATATTTTTAGCTGGAGGAACTTCATCTGCATCTGTTGATTCATCATCTGTTGCATTTGGTGAAAAGTCAGAATCACCTGACAAAACTTCTCTCCTAAAAATAATTCATATTCTACTTTCACATCTGAGAACAGTTTAAATGTTTGAAAAAAAATTCAAATAATGCCAATTACTGAATAATGGAAATCTCACCAGATTCGTGGGGCTGCCACTATTGTGGTAACTGCAATAACCACTTTGTTCTGTCAGAGGAGGATATTATGTTCTCCACTTCTCATGCTTTTAGCCAAGACAATACTGATGGTCGTAGAATTTGTAGAGAGAATGAAAGAAAGGGATTGTTTGTGACAAACAGCTGTCTCGTGCAGCCTTGTATACCTGCAGGATGATTTACGCAAGAAGTAGATGTGGGAGGTGGTCAGGGTGGTGGTTGTAACCAGCAGCTTACCTTGCAGGTTATTAGCCATCAGCTAGTAGAAGACTGATACATTCGCAATGACTACAGTGGCAGCATAGGGATTTGGAGACTGAAATAACAAATACCTACATTCTCTGACAGTGTGCAGCACTACAGTATGTTCTCAGGTGCCAAGGCGGTCCCTCAGACTGCTGTTCATGCAGGAGTTTTGACCAGTGCCAGGCTGGTCCTCTATAAAAATAGCCTTTTTAAAAGAGTTATAATAAACTTTAGACATGCTATGCAGCATATAAATATTTTCTGTCTACAATTGAAAGGGAAAAATTTCCAGCGATATTCAGTAATGTTCACTATTTCAGTGGCGGTCCATTGGTACTTTAAGCGTTAAGGGATATTATCTGTATTTGTATATATTAATTATATAATATAATGCACTGTCAGCAGGTTTAATAAACCTCTTTGAGTGTTGACATTTAGACCTGATTTGTAGAAAAAATTGTAAGTGGTTAGTGATTGTAGGGTAAAATATAACTACGTATGTTGTGTTTATTGCAGCCTTGTGGGAAACGAGGAACCCCTCATGAAGCTGTTGGCCTATCATGGGCCTGTGGCAGTTGCAGTAAATGCTATTAACTGGCAGAACTACCTGGGTGGTATAATTCAGTTTCATTGTGACGGAGGGCTGCAACTGATCAACCATGCTGTACAGCTTGTTGGTTATGACCGCAGTGGTCCTGTGCCGTTCTACATCGCCCGGAACTCTTGGGGTGTTGACTTTGGTGACAAAGGTTACATCTATCTTGCCATGGGGATGAATACATGTGGTGAGTTAAGGAGAACCTGTTATTTTTCTTTACTTGCTAGAGTATGAACTCTCACTCACTAGACATTGTAAGTCCTAGTGTATAGAATAAGTCGGAGAATTAGATTTCAGTTCAGAAATTTATGTGCTGTATGTACTAATCTAGTTGTACAGGTGTGTACATAAATATATTTGTTTTTGATGTGTATGACCGGATCCCATTGTTTGCCTGAAGTGATTTTGGAAAAACCAGTGGGAATTTGAACCCAGAGTGCGAGTGAGCTGAAAGTCATGTACAGCATTATCTGGTGGTTGTAAGTAATTAGGATATAACCGGTCAAGCTTAAAATAGAGATCCCATCATAATTTTCCTGTATTATCATTTAAATAATGAGACTGTTCATCTCTCGTTTCACTTGGACAGTGCATCTGCCAACTTATTTTATTAGCTGTTATTGTTTTTACTGTTGATATTAGTAGATGTAGTGCCTGTTTTCAGTTTTTGTTGTGCTGCCTCCTGGCAATGTTTTTTGTTGTCATGGTTTGCTGCTGCTGGCATAGTGAACCTTCTTAGTTTAGTTACTGTACATTTCAGATGTACTTTGATGACGTCATGACGTCTGATATTATAAGTTTCTGTTTTGAAGCTTCTGTACTTATCTATGCAGCGAAACGAGTCTAGTGACTGTGGAGTGATAGTTAAAGTTTCAACACTGTAATGTGGTAGTATTATGGAATTAATACTGTTTGAGACCATTGGTTTATTGTCCATTATTATGTGTCAGAATAATGCTAATGTGTTCTGAACCTAGTTGTTGTGTTGTGCGGATTATGTCTACTCAGAGGTTTGAGTGAGAAACTGATAATTTGCATAGCTCTGAACTACTTATTTTTGTTCTGTAATTCGAAAAAACTGCAAATACATGTTATGTTGGAAACAGAAGCTGACCTTGGTCTTCAGCTTGGAGAACCTGTTTGATCATGCACTGTGTCAGGATTGAATAGTATGGTTTTCTACACAGCTTCAGTGAGTGTTGAATCATTGTAGTGCAAGAGTCTTTTTTTCACTTGTGTCCAGGAATTCAGCAAGGCTAGCTGCGTGTTACTCAGACAGCGTTTGCCCACAAATAAAATAAAAAAGATTAATGTGATTGTATGAAACGATCATAGTTAACATTTCTTTATTATTTAAAAAATCTTACCATGTGTAACTAAGTTTGGTTGCCTGAATGTGTCTTCAAAGAGTGCCTCAAAATGGTAATATTGGGTTAAGGTATGCAAGAAGTGTGTCTAAAGTATTTGGAAAGTAAGCAAAGTCCTAGACAGAGCATGACTCAGTTCGTGCAACAGAAAGTGGGGCATGTGGAAATACTGGGTTTACCACGGCACAAGTCTGTGTATATTAGAATATTTTTTTAATAAGAGCAAAGAAAATTGTTACTTTTTTATAGGTGTGCAAATACTCTTACTATACCGGAATTGCTGAAGTTGGTAGTTGAAAAAGAGCATGACAAAATTGATAGTTATCCTTGTAGTGTTGTTGATGTCAAAAGGAAATTTATGCGTGTGTTGTGTGGTAAAAAGAACCGCCTCATCTTGCCATGAATGTTTTCATAATCCAGTTAATAGTAAAAAGAAACTGAATAATGGCAAATCAGAAATACAGATAGCCTTATATAATTCATATGCATGGTCAAGTAAATCCAACAGAGTTGTGAAAAGTGTTTCTACTTAGTAACCCAATAAAAAGGGGATGGGTGGATTTTAGAAATGTGTGAATGGTGATTTTAGTAGTAGGCATATTATTACCTGTTACTGTCCATACCGTATAAGAATTCTATTATTTAACAGATCATAAAAAAGTAGGACAATGTAAACAAAAACATTATACTGTATATCCTTCCACCACCATGTGCTTTCCAGCTGACAACTAAAACATGTCAACAGTTAAGGTATATTATGATTGCAATAACATCCAAAGTGTGTTGAGATTTTCTTTAGATTAATTTTTTAGATCTCAGGCAAATAATTTATATTAATCTTACTAGGGTTAGGTTGGCAATGTTAATGGAATTATTTCATATTACAGCAATGAATAGCCTACTCTACAGATATTAAATTAATACAATATTTAAAATTAACATATTTTATATATTTTTCTTGGTATGATCAAAATTGTAAAATTTAATGGTGTTACAAAAATAAACAAACATGTATGGGCAACTTATGTTTTCTACTTGACATCTAAAAAGATTAAATAATAGTAGCTTATTTGGTTACAACAAACTGAAGTAGCAAGAGCTTATGACAGTGCAAGCAAACATATTTAAACTAATATAATAAATAATATAATTCATGCAAGCATCATTACAATTATTTTTCATGTTGCCTTCATTTGGTTCTGCGCTATCAGATCATAATGCCTTACAGGCCTAGTTTAAGTTTCAAGTTGTAGACTTATTAAGGGCGCCGGGCGGAACCGTGGGAATTCATGCCCAGCGTCAACGGACGTATTTCGTTTTGATTGTGGCTGGTGGCAGCGTTCCTAACTACGGGTGTGATTTCCTTCCCCTCTGTTTCTCCCCACATACAGATGAACTGACAAAAGAAGTGGGAGGAGTAGAGAGGAAGATAGCTAGTGAAGGTCATATCGCTCCTTACGTTACAAACCCCATCTGCCCAAAGAGATAACACCCGTCGTTACAGATTATCAAGCTACCAGCTTTACTCTACAAACTTGGCGTTGTGAGTGCAGTCAAAATATTCAACTTTTCGATGACAACGCAAAAAAAAAAAAACATTTGTAAGGTCTACTTAACAATTAACTAATTACATGTTAAATAAAAACAGTTACATATTTATTATAATAATATTAAAATGTTTTTCAGTATCTACAGCTGAAACAGTACTTTTTTGTAGGTTCTTGTCTAGGTTGGCTGCGTTTGAAAAATGACTAATCGCTACACGCTGCAACGCGGTTTGAGCGCAAGTAGATAAGAACCTCGACAGTATAAGGCAATGGTTTTGGTCTACAAAGTTTAACATAACATATTAGTGCAAATTAAAAAGTAATAATTTTAAATCTATTGGCGATAATACAGCATGATGTCTAAATTCTATACATATTGCTCGATGTATCAATAATCCAAATGAATATACATTTATGACATATTCATGTATAATTTAAAAAATTTACACTAGCACAGTATAATATACTTTAAATAACAGTTCAATCTCAAACAGACAATATACAAATACACAAAATGAAAACTTCAAGATCATAAAACCATAACAAATTAATTGTGCGTATTGTTGGATTCACTGAAGAACTTTCAGTTTGCATTATGGAATTTAGCGCTAATAACACATTATCTACCCTATTATTTTCAAAGTACCCGAACATAGCAAAAAATTTCAATGCAAAACATAGCTAATGCCTTGAATAACCAGTGTACATATACAATTTTATGTTCAACATGTTTGCACTATTAAGGGCCGGTTTCACAAACGATTGAACCGAATGCTTCGAAATCACCGAATTTCGGTGACTCAAAATGTTATTCTTAGTTCGTATATTGTTGTTGAGGTTATGCACATCGTAAGGGGAACACGATTCATAAAAAAATTATGTATGGGATTGCCTATACTGCCAGAAATACTTAAAACGTAGAATGTTTTTTTTTTAAATTAAATTTAAATTCCTTTAAACCACTATATTTTTATTTAGATAATAAACATTTTTGTTTAAGATAGTCACATTGTACTGCACATCGCATTAGGCCAATATTAATGGTACTTGCAGTTATCATATAGCATAAAATACGTTTATAAATTATGAAAGATTGTTTTGGTTGCCAAAACAGTCAGTGGATGGTGAAAAATTGAATTTACCGAACATTAATACACTATTCTACAATTGTATTATATATTCGTTAGCTTTTGGCTTATGTATATAGTTCAAATATTTCTTTAATTAAACTGTAAATCATGAAAGTAAATGACAATACAACATTTATTGTGCGTTACATTTTTTTTTTCAATAAAACACATTTAAATGTTGGCTACATAATGAATTCCTACATATATCTCTATTTGCGTAATATAATATTTATATTGTTGGTTGGGGTAAAATTGTTAATTTAACATTTAAAAAATTACTGCTACACTAAAACGCGCTTGCTAAGCTAAAATAACTACTTACACTTTCTGCTACCGTAAATAATTTCGTTTGACGAATACTGTAGTCACAGCACTTCAGTGGCATAGCTAGGATTTGTGAAAGGAAAAAAAGGGGAGGGGAGTTGACTTAGGAATTTTATGAAGGGACACCGACCATTCCATTACAAGGGAAAGGGGGGGGGGGTCCAGGCGCCAACCCCGGGTAATTTTTTTTTTGGATTTCAAAGCGTAACATGCTGTATTTTTAGCAGTTTTCTTAGTTAAATGTTGTACTAAATGTTGAATATTCTACAGGTAAAAATGTTATTGTTTTTTTTAATGTGAAATTTTTCCAATTTTTTTGTGGCTAAAGGAGACGAATTTAATAAGAAATACAAAGCATAACTTTAAAGTGGGAGGGTGGTCCGGGAGTTCTTCCCCCGGGGAAATTTTAAATTTTAAGGTTGAAAAGACTGCTATTTTAGCCTTTTTCGTAACTAAACATTAAATATTCTAAACACCAAAATGTTATATTTCCCTATGTACATTTTCCTAATATATTGTGGCTAAGATGGATTTTATAAAATAAAACAGATCTCCCCTTTTGAGCGGGGCGGGGGTGCGTTGGTTCTCTGCTGGGAAATTTTTTAATTTTTAGGTGCATAGTAATGCTATTTTGGCACTTTTCGCAATGAAAAACTACTTTAGCTAGAAAAAAAGTGGTGATCATTATAAAGAAACACTGACAATGTATTTTTAGGGAGGGGGTGAAGTTGGGTTCTTCACGAAAAATTTTGAATTTGAAGGAGCAAGATAGTTCTATTTTTGCAGTTTTCGTAACTAAACATAGCACTTTCTACCAGAAATAATATAACTAATTTTTAATGTGAAATTAAAAAAAATTGGTTAAAAAAGGGGGGGTTACAACCCTCAAAACTCCCATATACCTATGCGTTGAAACTCAGTTCAAGTAAACCCAGAATGCTTGAACCCAATCGCGGTTCGTTCTATACAAATGATCTCAGGATCACATTTAACCCTAGATCACAGAATCTCAGATTAAGGGACAGTTTCGTGTAACCGGCCCTAGGAGGTATTACAATACTGCATTTCAAATAATACAAAACTTCGATATTTAATTCTATAGGCAAAAGTACTGACAATGGCACTCATCTGTTCATTTACAGGCCCACAGATATATTCAGGAATAACTTTCATCCGAACAGCATACTTCAGTAGTTTAACATTTTTACTTATAACCGAGTAGGTAATTTAAAAAACCCCAATCTTCAACAAAAGTTCAAATGTGTAAACTTGGGCACAAACTACGTTTAAAAAAAACATTTCACATGAACATATTCAGGTATTACTACTGGGTTCCCTAACTTCCATGTTCCTGGGGTAGCGTGGATCAATTATCTCTGGAAGGAGACTTTCCATGTAAAAATGAGTCAGTTTCTTAATCATTTTTTCTTCCCAAAAAGTGTCGTTTTTTTCAATCTTTTGGACTAGTGATCCACGTGGTGTCCAGAGAACAAAATAGCAATACTTTCGATTTGTAATATGCATTTGCCCCTGTACTTGGTACATGTACACATGTTCTTCCTTTAAAATCATTTTGCCGTCTACAATATTACAAAATGTAACTTTCTTCTCTTTGACTGCTTCTTCTGGTGTTAGCTTTGAGGCTCCAGCAGGACATTTAACTTCAAGAATTCCATCAACTCCAACAAGACCATCAGGCGATGCCGCGAGCCATGGGCAATCCTGATCGACAAATAAGCCACATCGAGCTACCTTCTCACCACTGTTAACTTCAAAATCCTCAATAGCATTTCTTTCATTTTCCAAACCATATCTCGTGGCCGCTGTCCCAGAAAACTTGCTGTACAAAATATTTACAACAGACTTAGCTCGTTTGGTGGATGTCTTCATTTTACAAATTGTACCAAAGTGAGATGCTGTCAGTCGCTTGAGGCGCTCCACTTTCCAAAGAAGAGAATCACTTTGACCCTTGGTAGCAATTTGAAGATCATCTCGGTCTTTATCTGTTAGATGCAGGCGGGCAAGAAACTCCGCGGTCTTTTTCGCATAGACGTCTGGCTCCATGTCGGGCAATCCTACTTCAACACAGCCATACTCACTGTCAGGACCTGACATCTGCAACTTCCTGCGCTTCATTTTTTGTGGGTTGTCTATTCTCCTGCGCTTTCTTTTCTCGGCTGAACGTTCCCTACGCTGTATGTGAGCCTTAGTAATATTTCCAGGACTGTGATTTGTTAACCCTTTATGAATAAATGACTGCGTTTGAGGGCCCGAGTTGTAAGCAATTACAGACAAGTCACTTCTGGTTTGATAACCTCCTCTCAAAGAAAAATTTACTCGCTTACTAGAAATATACTTGCAGACAACATTATTGAAAGACTCTGCTGCATTGGTATTGACGTTGTGTAAAAGACTTACAGCATGATGTGCAACAATATTTCGAGCTGCTATTATTTCTTGCCACATCCCTGCTTTCTTTAGAGATGGTACGAGGTTTTCTTCTTTCTCCTTAGAACCACTGCAGAAATAACCTCTTGACTCGCATCCTGTATGCTCACCAAATACGTGGTATGGTCCATTATAAATATCACGTTTCAGTTCTTCTATTTTTTTGTCGGTTGGCAAATCCTTTTGAGCATACCTGTGATGAATAGCGCCAGTCACTGCCGATCGAAGACGAAGTTGTCTGTCAGATACTGCCTTTCGCAGAACAGGAGAAACGGGACCATTTTCATTTTTTGTCTTTTGTGCGATACCGCGAATCCTTCGAAGATAATTTCGCAGTATGTGGTTACTACATTCAATTTTAGTGATAGTAACGTTTGGACCATATGGCTGGGCTTTCACCAACTTATTCATTATACTGCTGTCACCATCTCCTGAAATACGATATATTGTATATAAAAGTTATAACTTTCAAAACACAAAAAAAAGGTAAATTTTTGTTTCAATCTGAATTTATAAAAAAAGTTCATATAACAATGGCTACTAAAACAATGTGTTTGCACAGTACAATGAGAATTATCACATGTTGAGATAAACTATTATTACAGAATAAAAATTGCAACTTTTATTTTAAGAGTTGGTTTCTCTAGTTGTATTGAAAAACTAATAAATCCTATAAAATTTTATCAATATAAGTTTCCAACTAATTTACTTTAAGATCGTTCAAGTATGAGAAAACTATAATTTTATATTTTCACGAAACAAAGTTTGTTTCGTAGACGTTCCTCAGAGTACATTTTTCTCTTATAAATATTATTATATCTAACTTAGTTTTCCTGAAACTGCCCATAGAAGTCAAAATGTGCTTGTTACACCGACAAGTAAGCCGCAAAAACCAAATAACTAAATACAATTAAATAATTTACAGTGTAAGTACAGTTGGCAAATCATAAAATGTCGTCTCTCTACAGGCCAGAATTCTAAGTCCCACTTCGGGTATCTTCGGCAGCGTACAATAACACACATCGGCTAATAACGTGTCTGTATTAGTATCTAGGCCTAAGGGAAAGTGACATGATGCACGTTGTATTTCAACTAGTCTTCTCTTTGGAAGTCTTCCTGTTGCATGACAGAGCTTGATGTCTTTATACGGAGCATGGTTTAGTCAATCGAATCATAGAACCGCTTAACAGTGACCTTTATAGCACGCACACATTATTTATATATATATATACACATATATATATATATATATATATATATATATATATATAATGAATTATATAATGGTTCCAAGTGTCTGAATACGTAATACTGCAGAGTGGTCCAGTTTTAAGAATATATTTCTCTCATTTACACAATTTTACGTATACAGAAATTGTTTTCAAGCCATCCAGATATCGACTTCCTTTATTGCCCACGTAGATCAAATTTCTATCCAATTGATGATGTTTGGGCAATGTTGAAACGCACAGTGACAAGAATGTGGTCAGTCCCGCCACCAAACTCACAAGACGCTCTTTAGATCGTAATTATTAAAGTTTGGGAGGAACTTTCTAGGAGTGAGGACAACTTTAGATGCCTAGTAGACTACGCCAAGGCGCTTCACTGAAGTAATTGAATCTAATCGTACAATGGACCCTATACTTAATACACTAGAACGTAATCGGTTTTTTAGGACTGCCCAATTTTTTTGTTTTAGTGATACTTGGTTTAAATAACAAATGTTGTCCTAAAAGAAAACATAAAATCAAGTATTTATATCGGGTTTAAGCCTATGTTCCACCGGGAAGTTTATGCATTGTTTTAAACACTAGGTTACGACATTAATGAAATTTGTAGCCATAAGAATGCAAACATATGATATTTTAAGATATCGCATAATGGTTGCACTGCAGTAAAACTTGTAACCAAATATGTTTAATACACGATACAAGTAGTATCTCTTGACGGTTATTGTTTACTAAACGTAGAAAACTGAGTTATTGGATAACTATAATATAAAGTAACAACTATGGTTTTAATATTGATAAGAATACACATTTTAATTCACATTTTAAAGTTGTATGTATAAAAATTATTTAATGTGATGTATGTATCGTAGGTGGACATTCACACTCAGTAAGAAAGGAAAACACCTTAATATAGAAATATTCCACATACCGAAATTTAAATATTTATTTCAAAATATACATGACGCTATGTAATGCTCCGCAATTTTACATTGTATTTTCCAATTACATAGACATATGTATATGATTCTGCATGATATGAAAACATACGTCCTGGAAGGGTAGAGGACTTTCTCTGTCCATTATACTGACTCATTTATGTAAAAACTATCTCTATAATAAGCGAGTGTTAGTCCGTTAAATCTACTTATACATATTTCGAAGGAAATACGCATTTCTTTCAGTAGAACTGAATTCCTTTTTTGTTATTTAGCAGCCATTACAATCGATGCGTGTCTCGTCAAATTATTGTATGAAATTATCTCAAATCTCTTGCTAAATCAACAGTATGTTATAAATAACCTAATATGAGCTGGAAATAGCGGTCCGTACAAATATATTTTATTGTAAAAAGGTTCCACATTATATGTTTTCAAAATTAAATTGTTTTTACACTCATCTGTTCCTATTCAGGGATTTAAAACAAAACATTTTGCAATATTTATATGTATTACTTAAATATGTCACGATTTAAATGGCCGTGTTAGTCAACAGCCAAAAATATGGGAAATAGAGCTTACACATGAATGCCGACGTTTTATTTGTTCACGCCCACACTTATTTGCTGTCCATCTATTATCTAACCTTTGCCTTAGGTCCTTTAGAGGTATCTACTACTGTTTGATTTATCAAAATATCTGTTAGTTATAAATACACGTCTTTAAATCTGGGGTGTGCGCATGTTGAATTTCAACTCTGCATTTTACCTTGCAGGTAATGAGCGCCTTAAACTTGCAAACATATGGAATTTCGCTAATAACTTTGCAAATACTATCTGTAATTTAATAAACATGTTTTGTAAACAAATAAATGTAGCTAGATATTGACTACGAAGTAAATACACTAAATACTTAATAATTTTACCAAAGATTTGAACTTGCTTCACTGAGTCCAGTCTGACATTTAGTTTTCTGCAAGCTAAATAAGCGGGATCGTCACTGGAAGCTTTAACAGTTTATTTAGAAAACGAGTTGTAGACCTATTAGTCGGCAACAAGATGACATAACAGTTTTTATCTGATAGCAGTACTGTTTTTGTCAACTTGAACACGAAACATTTACTGTCTCCCCAATAAGGAATAAAATATTTATTCTCGTCTCAAAGCTGTAATATTAAATAAATTATACTAAATCAACTTACAAATACCCAAGTCAATTCGTTTATAAAAGTTTCTAATTGCAATAAAAACAGTTATAACCCTCAATAAAATATTTATTCCGCGTATTTCGCAGTACTGTCCCACATAATGCGATAAATGCAACATTATAAATGTTTAACATATTCACACAACAATTTTACAAGCAGGGAAAACTGAAATGAACGCGACGTGTCGTGAGGAGCGCGTTGGGTTGTTGCTATTTCGATGTGTGTTATTGTACGCTGCCGAAGATACCCGAAGTGGGACTTAGACAGAATTATGGCCTGTAGAGAGTCGAAATTTTATGATTGGCCGACTGTACATGTAATGGGCTTCACAATGACGCGTGTCAAATTTCACAAAGATTTTTTTTTATTTTTGAAAACTTTTTGAAAACTGATAATTTATTTTACTTTTTCGTAATTTTTTTATACAAAACAAACCCATAGTGAATTTTTATGCATATCATCATGAAGCCCATGTCATGCAGATTCACTGTCAACAATCAGATTTTATTAAATTTATTGGTTTTTGCGGCTAACATGCCAACATAACATGCAAATATGTTGAGTATGAAGAGACTTTACAGGAAAACTACACAAGCTTAAATATTTTTATATATAAGGAAAATATGCTCCTAAGTAACGTCTACAAAACTAACATTGTTTCTTGAAAATATAAAACCACTGTTTTTCCACACTGGAACACCCTTAAATAAATCTGCTGCATGCATTCTTTGCCAGTACAAAACTAATAATTAGCTATCACCATCATAGTAAACCTATTACTGGAATTTCGGGTTTCTTTTAGAAACAAATTAAAGAATGAAGATGTTGTAACGTTTATAGAGATGATAAGTGTTTAGCATGTTCAGTTGTATTGAATAAAGTTAATTACCGCAATTAATTCGACTTATTACTAAACCTGCGAATTTTCCACAGTTAAATTAGTTAATTCACATGGAACACAGTTCTCATTAGTGAAAACTTCCCTATGCCATTCGTAGAATGAGATTACATGCTATTATTAAAGAAATAGAATTTAGGGAAACATTGGAATGCTCAGTTCCAGTGCCAAGTCCTTAGTAATCTGGGCAAATGCTAAAGGGTTTTAAAAAACTGTGATGTTTAAAAGAATCAGTAAAACTTTAACCTACATTAATAAAAAAAGTGCCTTTACACATAATAACAAAACAATTTTACTAATGACCTCTCGACTCACCAATCAACTGATGATATTTCAAGTTGTGCATTGCAACACTGCATTTGAAGCCTTCCAATATAATGTCAGATTCCATTGCATTTGAAGACTTGTTCCAATTTTTGAAACACTCGTGGCCTTTGGGCGTTTCCTTTTTCATTTCTGCACGAGAACATATGCAGCAATATCGATTCCTAGTACTTGCGAAAATTACTTTCTTAGTTTCCTTTCCAACTATGCATGCCTAAAAGAGATACATATAACGTATTTGAGATTTTAAGTGCAGGACTGAGATCCATTCAGGGCAAAGCGAGCACTTAATTTTCCACTACACTGAACTAAACACTTAACAAAATATTTGAAATGAAGTACCAACTTTACTGAGATTAACAAAGTAATACATTATGGCTCAGATTTTTATAATGACTGATTTAAAAAGTTCTCACTGTACCATGAACAGTAAGTCAATACAAGCTATCACAAAATCATTATATATTTCCCACTTTTTAAATGGTAAGCTAATCGAAATCGAATTGCAAACCATAATGGTAAATCAGCAGACTTTCATAAACTCACTTCATTGAAGGAAATTAAATATTAAGTATAACACATGACCTAACTGACTAGACAATCATTCGCATATTGGAAGAAGAAAGCTATTAATTTTTTTTTCTGTAAGAACCTGCAGCCTACATTCCTCATTCACACGGTATCATTTGATTTGCATATAATTCAACGCTCGTCATGACAAAACATATTTAAATATGTATGACATGTATACTAGTCTAATACTTTACGATAAAAATGTTATCGAGATACATTTAAAAAGAACGCAAAAAAAACTATATGTCACGTTTCCACTAATCATTTTTAGAGTAAATGTCTCTAAGTAGCCACCATTTCATTAATAAAAGCACAACATTAACAAAACGTTTCCCTACTAATTTCTGTCATAACGAGTTCAATAATACAGTGGTTTAAAATATATATGCCACTTATTTAAATGGCCACCATTTTGACAGGTTCGTTACAACGTAAACGACACGTACAAAAGTCAGGTGAACGTTCAGGAACAAAATCTGTGACGCATTTTATTACATTTGTTTCAATGGTTAGAAATTTAGTATGTACAGACATACATACGTAAGAGACACAGAAAAAACCAGTACCTCATCAGCCTCTGCTTTAGGAAAGAAGAATAAACATACCGTTATGTAAAAAATTTCGTTAAAAGTTTTCTGAATTATTTTTGGGTAGAATTCTTTTACAAGAGTTAATGATATGGTACTCAATATCTTGAGTAAATTTGATTTGATATTGCTATACATTACATCAAATAATAATTTTGCCTGGATTCCTCGTAATTGCAAAGAGACTTATTTTCCTGTGACTCCAAGCTTATGACAAAAAAAAATTAAATTACAATACAGCTGACTTACCACCCCTGAAAGAGCATCATATTTGTTCCCATATGATCGTTTGCACCAAGCTCCATCAGTGACAACTGCTATTAGAGGAATTCCATCGGAATCTACATCGCCTTTTTCTATTGCTATCCTCGCTTCCTCTTTAGCAGCAGCTTCCATTCGTTGCCATGCAACATCACGTATGGCAGAAGACAGGGATTTCTGACACTTATAAAATGTCTCTTTGGCCATACAAGGTATTTCCAAAGTTGAAGCAATGTCTTCTAACTGGCGATAACTTTGCCCTGTTAGGAGCATACTATTCACCCATGCCATATTACTGTTGGCGGTATTTTTTCTTGGGTCCTCCGAGGAAAGTGTTTCAGTAGTACCGCACATGTTACACTTAAAATCATAATAACTTATCATTCCTTTTTTATGTTCCTTTGTAAATTGCATATTTGCAAAGGAACACTGAAACACTTTGCTGTGTTGGCTAATTCGCGACATTTCTTGGAATAAAAATGCAACATCAAAAATTCTGCGTCCTTGTAGCTGAATGTTAGACGAACCACAATAGGGTTCGTCTTTGTGAGAGACTTTTTCTGATGTAGATTCTGAAGAAGAAAGCGTTTCCACACCTTCCACAAGCAATGCACAGTCCCTCTTGGCCGATATAGACTCTAGTTCGGAGTCCGATGATATGACCGGTGCACCATCCTCTTCTGTTAGAGGTAGGGTACTATTGTGTTTTTGAGGTGTCCCTAAAAATTCTTGTGTCCAAAATGAACAACCTGGCTCTTCAATGTCATCTTCATGTTTAGGAGTATCGCTGATTGGGGGAGAGAACCTAAAACCAAGAGAAGAATAGAGTGCCTTTTACATTGAAGTAATGTTTAATTATGAAAACATAAAAACTTATAATGATTGGTATGGTACTAGTATGTTACTTTTATTTTACTTTCTAGATACGATTTAAAATAAAATATCAATTTAAAACTGGTATTATGGTCGTACGAAATACAGCGAAATATATAATCGTAGACTTTCAATGTTACTATCGTGAAGAATCGCCTCGCCTCGCGTACAACATATTTGCAGAAAAAAGTATTTTTGAACCTGTTTTGTTCAGCCTATGATTCCACGTTCATGCACGAATTTTAAAGCACGGATAGAATAGTTACGATACTCTAAGTTAATTCTTATATAGTTTTTATACTCGTTTATTGTAATTACTGTGCTTCATTTTGCACCACTGAAGTTCACACAGTTCGATTGGAGATTGAATCTAAGATCAGCATTAAAACCGTTGCACCATTCAACTTCAGTGCTGTATCCGGTATCGATTAAAACCTTATTTGGAACTGCCAGTATTGGTGCTTCTAGATGTTGGACACGAGATCGGCAATATACAAACAATTGCAGAATTCGTATTACCAAGCCTAACTTGTCTTATATGAAAGTGATACATTGCGCGGTTGTGTTGTTTACACACAAATAGTAGCATCTCAATATTGAGAATGTCATAAAATAAATCAATTATGACGCATATTTCTTTATTTCTTTGCTTTGGTAGGGGAAGAAATGTCTTAAAATCTAAATTACTAAGAATGGATTTGTAACATTTACGAATTAACTTTGAACTTTATAATATTTTGTCTAATTTTAATGATTTTGTCATTGATGAACATGACCTCTATCTAGCGTAAGAAATCATTTTGGCTCCAATTCAAATGTCAATTGTCTTTATTAGTAGTTTTGTTAAATTTTTGGTTCAAGTTAATTTATTTAATTATTTCATTAATTGAAACAATTTTATTTAAATGCACAATGTTTTTCATTTTAACATGAACACTAAGGGTAATTCAGCACATCAGCAACCCTGCTTATATACCTAACAATTTAGTTACATTTTATTATGTTATTTGTACCTAGTCTAAATCATGATATGATGATTTCCAGCGTGGCGTGCTTCAATGCTTGGTGGTAGATACAAGGTCTCAGGCTGCAATACTGATAGACCCAAACTAATGAGCCACTCCTACTACACACTCGTTAAACTATCACACACTTGTCTTTCTATAGTTCATTCCTTGGAAAAAATAATTTTTAGATTTCAATTAGTGTCAAGAGACTGAAACACTTCCTTGTATCAAAGAATTTTTGCATATTCTATTAGTAACCACACGATATTTGTAGCAGTTTCAATGCATGATAACTGCTATTAGCACCGCCTTTGTTTCGGCATGCGCTGTTACAAAATGTTCACATCGTAACTTTGAGCTTATATTTCTTGCATACTTCAGAGCATCGAAATGTGAATCGGGTGTATTATGTTTTATCATTTAGATCATTCAAGGGGTTGAAAAATTCGAAAACAAAAACTTTATTCTGCACTAGTTTTGCGCATATTTTATTATATCGCACAATTTCTTTAAATCAATGGCTTAATCCTATCCAAATTTTTCTGGTTAATAATTTCATACATCTGAACGCCACATAAATAATCTCGAGCGTACATATTTTCTTCTCTTAACTGTTAAAATTGTATTTAAAACCTTATTTACGTTCCCTAACAAAGAGAAACATTTAAACGGTTGGTCAGTGAGAAAACTATTTGTTATTGAAGTTATAAGGGTGACGAAACCGAGAAAGTTGTTCAAAATGAACAGAAGCTATTTTTAAAAAACACACCACTGCAGTAGCATTAACCATTGCCTTGTATATAATAGTGAAATGTGTTGGTACAAGTTCACGCGTTCGCTTTTGCTAACAGCTGAGGGTCGCTGGAAAATTTGTCCGAAGAGAATCTTTGCTGATTCCGAGATTCTGTCCTAAAATGGTAATAAATAAGACGCAGTATACATTTAGTAAACAGTTATCTTCAGAACAGATATATAAAACGTCAGTCTTGCACCAATACCAGTGTCTTGAGACCGTGCGATGTGTTATGTCCGGTAATCGATGAGACAAACATTTAGTTAGAATTCTTAATTTTGACGTATTATTTATTTCATTATGTGCATGTTACTTTTTGTTGACATCTATTTGTGTGAAAAGGTAAACACTCGAAAAGAAAATTATATAAACACGAGGTAGGGGGGGGGTGCGCGAAATATGAACTTATTTGAGTAGTTTTCACAAGACAGTACCCAGCCGCCCCTAACGAACCATTTAGGCTGTAAGAAAAAACAGCAGCATCATGATCAGTGGTGTAACCTGGAATTATGTAACGGAGAGGGTTTGACTTGGAAATTTCATGAAGGGACGCCGACCGCCCCCTTACAGCCGGGGGGAGGGGGTTGCCCGGGGTTTGTCCGGGAAAATTTTAGATTTCTTGGTGCGAAATAGTGCATTTTAGCAGTTTTCTTAAATAAATATTCAATATTCAAAAGGTAAAATTTTATTACTGTTAATGTAAAAGTTTTCCAACTTTTTGTAGCTAAGGGAAACAATATTAGGCTATTAAGGGATAAAATGCATACCTTTAAAGCGATGTGTGCGTGAGTCCTCCTCAGGGAAATTTTAAATTTTTAGATGCATAATAGTGCTATTTAAACAGTTTTCACAATGAAATATTTTTTTTTTTTTTTTTACGAAAGTGGAGAGGAAAACATAAAGATACACTGGCAGTGCATTTTTAATGGGGAAGGGTTGCGGGGGTCCTCCCCCGGAAACTTTTTGAAATTGAAGGCGCAAAACAGTACTATTTTAGGCGTTTTCGTAACTAAACAGTAAATATTCTAAAGACCATGTAATATTTTTCAATATTTTGTTCCTAGTATGGAGGATATTATAAAAGAGCACATACTACCCCTTTTTAGTTGGAAAGGGGGTGTGGTGCGCTGGTCCGAAAAATTTAAATTTGTAGGTGCAAAATAGTGCTATTTTAGCAGTTCTTGCAATGAATTTTTTTGTTAGAAGCGAAATATAGCAGGGGAAGGCTATATTATAAAGAAACACTAGAAGCGCATTTTTAGCATGGATTGCAGGGATCCTGCCCCGGAAAAATCCTGACTTTGAAGGCGCAAAATAGTGCAATTGTAGCAGTTTTCTGAACTAAACATAGCATTTTATACCAGAGTAAAACGTTACTAATTTTTGAAGGCGTAAAATAGTGCAATTGTAGCAGTCATCTTAACTAAACATAGAATTTTCTACCAGAGTAAAACATTACTAATTTTTAATATGAAATACAAAAAATATTTATCGAACTTACTGTGATTGGTGGGGCAAAAATTAACCAAGGACATCTGATCTTTAATTATTTCTGAAATATATCACGCGAACAAAATGTATTGATACAGTCACTATTTTGAAAAGAACAGCATATAATTAGCAAAATGCATAAAAATAATTTATTGCCTCAGTATCATGTAAAAATATTATTTCATAAAATTTTTAATAATATTCCTTAAGATGGAATACGTGACCTAATATTAAAACGTGAAATTACCGAAAAACATTGTTGTCATACTAAATTCTAAACAGTGTTTAATTTAAGCGGTATCGAATCGCAATTTGTGATGCAATATCTGCATTATGCGTTGCAGATATAATTTTACGTCGCAAACTGCGATACTGTAGCCGCTGCCCGCATTTACCCCGATAATTTATGCTCCTGTGTTCTTTTTGTTTTTCACATCGGTCTTTTCATTATTAAAAATAAGTTTTTCTAAATTTTTGCATTTTACGTATACTACTATTTTTCATTATAGCCACTGTTTATTCAATTTTTGGTGTATAAACAGTAAATACGACCAAGAATAATATAGAAACACGTTCAAGTAATATATAACTGCCAACTTTTGGAGTAAGGCCAGCTTCAAAGTTGTTGGCGATAGCCATTACTAGAGACATGCAAAATTCGCGTTATTTACCGACAGTTGACTAGACTCCAAGTGACTATAGGCTCGTTCGATGTCTCCCGCTGGCTGATATTGTCGTGACTTGCCGCGGAGAATGCTTACACGGTAGAGAGGTCAATCTCTGTCAAGACGTAACACACGTAAATGACAACACGTGAAAGTTCGTGGCCAATTGAATCGCAGATTATGCTCTGTTATGTATAGGAAAGTGAAGTTTAGTCTGCTACCAAATTATAACGCGAATTTTGCACGTCTCTAGCCATTACTATACCTCACGTCTGAAGAGTGGTATGTCGTGTCATTTATCTATGGCATTGCCGATGCTAAAATTCAAAGTTATTGTTTACGTTTTACATTTTCCTACTTTTTTAAGGTTTAAGATTTACTTCAAGTAACATTGCAGTATTTGAGAATTATATTTTTTTATTATTAATAATGACAACACGCTGTAGAAGTTGTAGAGATACGCAAGTAAAATAATAAATAGATAAAACATTGCATTCGAAGTTGTGCTATACAATAACAAGTTCTACATTTTAAATTTATATACTTCTGCTATCGATGATAGAGGAAACAGACGAATCAAATAAAGAAATAATGTCTGTGTACAGTGGTAATTCGCGATGGAAAGCATTGCTTCTATTAGCCGGCAGAAGTAAATAAGGTTACGCTTCGTAGGCCGATTTTATGTTAGTAAAATTACTTTCATTGGTAGATGCTAAGCACCATCTCAAAGCCTAATTCACGTAGATTAATGATCGACGCGAAGACCTGCAAATTATATTGGAGTAATTTGTTTTCTTGCATTCGGTCGTCTCTAACATTTCAGTATTTTTTTTACGTAAAAACCTCATTTTTAACTTTTTTTTCTGATGCACGCTCATAAATTATGCACTCCGAATTTTCAACATAAAATATTAGACAAAACTTGCATACATTATGCCATTATCACAATGCAAATCAATCTCACAGGCATGCATTGGTCACACTGCTTTGTTTGCCACCAAGCCAATAAAAAAAGATAATTTCTGACGCAACTATGTATAAAAAATCAAGATAATAACCATCTAATATAATTCTGATTGGAGACAATAAAGGATAAAAATATTGTTAAACAATTATTAGACGTTTGGACTTAATTTTCGACTTCGAATTTTTGCCGCGAAAAATGCTACACAATATGCCTCAACTGATACGCATTAAAAATATTGCTACAGAAAAGCCAAAAGTAAATTAAACACTGATTATAAATTATCCACAGCATTTGATGATTTTTGAATAAGTGGTTTCTAAACCATCACCACTAATATCTCTCGCTCACTCACCTCTCTCACTAACTCACTCACACACACACATACATACGCATGTGCGTGCGCATACACACATCTACACCAACACACGATCATGCGCACGCACACACCTACAGCACACGTTGCTTATACCTACACAAGGAAATGTGAACACACACATAAACACATTCGCACCGACCACCAACACACACAGTATGATGGTTTCATGCCGGAAAAGTAGTTAAAAATGTACTAACCTTGCTGGAGACAAAGTGTTATAGTAAGCGTATTCTTTACAATTCTCAGTATTTTTAGTATCCTCCGGACAGTTATTATTTCTGAATGAATCAAATGAAGCAGTCTCGAACATATGTGCATCAGATTTTTCTACGAAACGCAGCCTGTGAACACAAAATAATACATAAACATTTAAAAACTGATATACAGGAGACAACCTTTTCTGCCATATGTTAAACTTTATTTATAAGGAAACTAACAAGTTTCTTAGTTAGGATTCAGAAGTGAATATTGAACACTTACCTGCCATTAACAAAACGCAGAATTTTGCCTTTATTCCATTTGCGCTGTTTTCTTACTGCATTCAGACGAAGATGGCGTTTTTTACCTCTCCTTTTGTCTTCTTTTGTCTTCCCTTGAGGTTCCATTTATTTGCTTACAAATGTTTCAATCGGTACACACAAAAGTATTCTGTTAGTGCTAGCGCGACAATGTGTAAGAAGGTGGGCGACGGCGCTGGAAATCCAATACGTAAGAGATCCATGCGCGCTTATCTCCCGCAGATTAGGTTAGCAGTGTGGCGGCCGCATCAGCAACGATACTGACACCACGCACGGCGTACTATCACTTCTATTTTGAACCTTCCTTCCAAACACGAGCCTTGCGACGGAAGAAGGTTCACAGTGGAAGAGGAAGGATGGCTGCAGCACCTTACGGGCGTGTTCTAATACCGAACAATGCTTTAGTAATCCCTCGTGGACATCAAGACTTTAAGCGAAGACACTATCATTTTATCTTACGCGACGAAAGGGAAAGAGTCGCTCTACAGGTCTATAATATTCAGAATATCGTGAAAAGGATTACTCTAACATAAAAATCAGCGTCAAAAGTCCCGATTCGGTCACTTTCACACTCAAAAAAATACTTGTTAGGAACGATAACAGGTAATGGCAATATTATAGACCTGTACTAAGATCCTTAAATGCTTTTCGTAGCCTAACCGCGTGACAACACGTTGAATGGTTTTCGAATGAAATCAGGATTGTTAAAGGTCTGCACGCCTCTTCATGATTCTAGTAGACGGCGCCCTTAAACAAACTTACCTTTTGTGGTAGGGCCTACCTTTGAAATATTAGTGTTATCGTAGTCATGAAACTATTTATTGTAGACTATATAGCAAAAATTTGTGCTCTCACAACCTAAACGGAAATAATTTATCAATGAAAAGCATAAGTAATAAACAAACATGGGTAGGCCTATTTGCCCAGATCAGCTTTAAATCATTTTGTTGGTTAACACACATCATTAAGCATGTACACTTTAATGACCGGGAAATGTAGCTATAGGCGTACATCTTCTGGCCGTTTCTTTTGGTAATATGTAGGCCTAAATTTTTGCAGCTGACAAGCACAAAATCTCACGTGGACTTTATATTAACCACTTACATACTTGTATAAAAAAACACATACTTTTTCTTACAAAAATAATTTATTGAGTCGGCGCCTTGAAAAAGCATGTTTACATATAAGACTACAACAAGAACCGTAGGTGTTTACCCACAAATTCTGTTAAAATAAAGGTTAGGTACCATAACATTTTTTTTATTTTATGTAGCACTTTTCTCTGGACGGACTACCTACTTCTTATTTTGAGACTGTTTTTGTAGACATACCAACTGAAGTTCCTGTCTTCCGAATCACGTCTTAATATCCCGTTGTCGTTGGCGATTACAAGCCGCGTATTTTAATCACTGCGTTGCAATATATTACAATTATGTACATGCACAAAATATTAAAACAACACCGTACAAGAATCTCAAATGTACATGAACATGAGAAGCTCAGCCTTAAACACTCGCAACGCAAATGGCCGCTCTTTGTTTTAGTTGCCGGACGTCATAATATCCCATTGGCGAGTACAGGCTGGGTTTTATAATTCCCACATTACAATACATTAAGTTTATGCACAGATTAATAAAGTAACACATTATAAGAATCTCAAACACACGCAAATGCTGTAACTTTTTACACTCGCAAACGGCCGTGCTTTGTTTTGGTTTCAGGTCAACTGATAATGGTGCGGTTGTTTATAAATTAGTTATAAAATTACGCAAATTGAATAGAATAAAATAGTTAACTGACTAATGCTGGATACGAAGCCGTGTTATTATAGTACGTATCCTCCAAAATTTGACATTGACTTATTTTTCACATATAATACACACTACTTTCTGCATCGGCGATGGAAGTTAAACCGATTTGTTGATCAGGGCTGCCACTACTACATCACGTCATACGGTCACGTCTTGTTGTTTTAAATGGTTGCCACATGTTTGGCACATGTTAAAAATATTGGTAGCATCTGCTGTCAAAACACGGAATTCTTATGTGGGATAGACAGTATATACGCTGTAAAAAGAGACATTTTAAATTACATTGTAAAAAGGGAAAAGACATGTCCTTGTTGCATTATGGAGAGGCTTTAGTGATAGGAAAACGTAAGCTATACGTATACAGTATTTTGTAATTGTCACAGTAGGTAAAACACAGTTGAAAGCATTACTGTAAGTGACACGGGAGCATAGTGTAGGTTGTTGAGTCATGATATTATAACCATTCTTTACATGAAAATATTAAATGTTTATTACGTGAAAATGTTAACAGAACTGTACAGTTGTGTTAAGCAGGATATGTTGATTTTTGTCATACACAGTACTGTACATAGAAGTGGGAGTTTCATGTTTTAAAGGGCATAAGGCAAGATGTGATTTTTGGTTTGGATTTTTTTGCAGTAGTGTACATTACAAAAATATAAATTTGGCTTCTGGTGAATTTAAATATGACTTTGACAAAAGTAATATTGTAATATTGGCAGGTCAAGGTGGTTGACTATGTGGCTGGAAACATGTGCAGTTAGACTGTGATAATGAAGTACAGGCATGTAAATGAAAGGTAGAGGCTGCTAGGCTATCAGTATGTACAAAAGACAGAAGCACAATTACTTACATTTTAGTACTTGACACATACACACAAAAATATAGGACGTCAGATAATTGCGGAAGCGTGTATTGCGATGTTTCGCTGCTTGGAGCAGCGGCCTCAGGTGAAGAGACATTGCTTACTGCGGTGTGGCTACCGATGCTGATGCACCTAGCGGACAATGGTAGAACTGATATGATGCGGTAGATTCGAAAGCATCATGTAGAAGAGGATGTGTAAGAGTTCATGAGTAGTTGCGAGTGAAATGGTTGTGGGAAGCTGACTGACTGGGGATGTTATCTTATATTGAGACCTGGTGGTTGCCTGGATTTTGTGATGTACAGATGAGCTATTGCTTGTAGGTGGCAGGGCCCTCGCCACTCTGGTGCTGTAGCATGTGTCAAAGTCCTTGTTATGGTGGGCTGCATGGGCAGCCACTGGTTTTTCCTGTGGGTTGGTTGGTGTTTTTACCTGCTATAGCTTGTCTGGTGTCTGCTCTGTGGCCATTCATTCTCTGTCTGAGAGTGTTGGTGGTGAGGCCAATATATTAAGTGTCACAGTGTTCACACTGTAGCTGGTAGATTAAGTTTTTGGTAGCACAGCTGTAACTGCCTTGGAGGGGGTAAATGTGAGTGGTACAGGCATAGATAGTGTATTATGATGTTATAATGGAGAGTTTTGGACATTGTAACAGTCTTCCATATCAGTTTACCCGTATTCACTCATATAATGGCCGCCATCGCATAATGGCCACACCATTATTTTGAAATGCTTAAACCAGTATTTTAAAATACCCACTTAATGACAGCATCCCGTCTTTTTCAATATGGGACACAATGCAGTAAAACTTAGGTAAGACTATTTCCATTGGACTACCTTTTTTGCGATCGCTTTAAGCGAGAAAAAACCCTCGGCCAGAATGGTAAAAATGTAGAATCAAGGAAAGAATTTAGTGCCAGACATTCCCGGCAAAACACGACCGTTGCTAACATCCGTTGTTCGGAAGCGCGGGGCTCCAGCACGCACAACTAGATCCTCCTTATTTTGTGTATACATGGCATAGACGTTTATCCGAACATCTAGGTACCAGTCTTCACTGCGCGCTGGCAGGAGCGGGAAGTATGTCCAGTCACATTAAGGAAACCTGAGTTCTGTTCTATGATGATCCAAGTACATTTACTGTATCCTATTTGTATGTATGTTATTTTTATTGTTCTGTAACAGTAGACAACCACACTGTTGAGATGACTGGTATTTTTTATAATCCATAAAATCACGTAAGGCCCCCTCCTTTCCAAATATGTTTCTAAATCCACCACTGCCTGCGGACCTAGATCCTCCAGAGTGTCTACATGAGCTATCGCCAGACACGATGAGTTTCGCTCGCTGGTTAATGATACACTGTTGATAACGTAGCAGCGTCTGGAGAGTTGCGACATGTTAAGGGTGAATCAATTTTTATAAGCTATTTACACGAGAAATAATAACATACATGTAATGCACAGTAAAATGTAAATGTTTTCTGTGGGATTAATTTAAATGAGTTTCACTTAGTAATGCATACAAATGCATTAACAAGGTTTTCTAGTTTTTTTATTTTTTCCATGTTTGTTATACACCCCAGAAATCTTTTTTCTTTATTTTTGGAGAAATGGTGGTGCCATGGACGAGTAAATATGGAAAAAAGGTGTACGGTTAAGTTATATTTTACACCAAATAAATTTTAGAGAATTTTTTTTAAAACCCCTCAGGATTGCTGCATCCCATTTTGGTCCAACAAATTAGGCCAAAATATGTGGCGATTATGTGAGTAAACAGGTATATTAAAATTATATCATTTTAAAGTGAAAAACCGTGAACCTGTGCACTTTTTGCCTACAGGAGCAGCTCCACCACAAATGCAAAAATTAAAAGAAATATAATAGATGGCCTTTTGCAACAGAAAATTATAGTTACGTAAATTGCACAAGAGTCCATGTACAAGTAACTTTGTGTGTTTTTGATTCCCTAAAAGCAAGAGAAAAATTCAGGTTAGTGTAACTGTAATAGGTTTGTAAGAAAATAAAGCTAAACATTTTGCTAGTGCTGCCTATAGATACAGTGTTACAACACATTGGCAAACAAAGTCCTATATAATTTTTGATTTGAACGAGCCATTCAACCAGATAGAACTTAATGAGAATCCAAAGGAACCGTTAACCGTTAACATTTACGTATTACACCTTGGGATACATTTCAATGACTATAGGTACTATTTAGATATAACAATGAAATTCAAGTATTGTTTAGAGTATTGGAGGAGGTAATGGGCGAATGTGAGTTTGTTTTGTTGTTCGTAGACAATAGTTGTGTGTATGGTGACACATGGCAGGATCACGTTAAACATTTAGATTAAGTTCTTGCTAAGCTACGTTGGTCTGGATTGGCAGTAAACACTAAGACAGTATTATGGGCTAAAGTTACACAAAGCTGAGATTAGATGCGGAGAAAGCAAAGCCCGTAGTCAACTTCCCGTGCCCAAAGAACATAAGGGGATTGCTTAAAATTTTGGGATGGCAGGTTTCTACTTCAAATTTATACAAGATTATGTTAGCGTAACTAAGTCGTTAAATGTGTTGAAACACCGATAGCTATTAATTTGCTCAAAAGTAAATTACCTAATAACACCTCCAGTTTTGCACATGCTAGATTTTACCAAAAGGTTTGTGCTACAAACTGATGCTTGTAATTTAGCAGTAGGCCTAGCAGTTGTGCCATGTCAAAGGTTAGAAAAGCAGTTGGTGCTTATTGCTTACATTAGCAGGTTATAGACTGAGGCTGAAAGGCGGTATTTAGTTTTTAAAAAGAAGTTATAGGAAAAACGTTGTGAATGGAGAAATTTGAGGAATACTCCAGAATAAAACAGTTTTAGGTGCAAACTGACCATGGAGTTACAAAATTTTGGTACAGAAGTAATACGTTTGGATGCTAGATGTGATATTTCCAATGTCCTTTGCCATCCTTTGCGGCGACAAACATAACACGTCAGTCTTTCTTACAAATGTTCATCCAAAAAATAAAGTTGAAATTCCAAAATATTCTCCTGGTTAATTTAATTTAATTTACAGTACAAGGTACAAACTTTTAATTCTATCATGGTGGACCCACTTTACTGGGTAACGTCAGTATCGAAACGCAGCACAATTTCACAAGGATTTAAAGTTTACAATGAAAAACTGCATGTATTGTAGTTTCATATGCAACATTATCAAAAAAGAGAAACTTGCACCTAATGGCCTACATGTACGAGCCGAAGACAATTTTGTGGAGAGTCCAAAAATGTCCTAAAAAATATTACAGAAGAAAAGGCCTCTGTGTTGCCCATACACGTTACATTCACACTCCTGATACTATTTCACAACTTCAGGCTAAAGCCCTACGACGCTACTGTCGACATCTTCATCTTATTCTTCTGAAGTGACAATAAATTTGGGCCGCAGCACAGCGATACAACTGTCCACTGTGGCATCTTGGTTTGTTCTTGAACTACATTATAAAAATAAGTGCAACAGCCCTGGCTACTTGACTGTCTGCTGAGGCATCTTGTTTTAGTACTCCTCGACACAACCGTCTTCACCAGTGTACTGTTTTATTCTAAAACGTGGCGGAGACAAAACTCTCTCGAAGGGGCACACACGTCATCACAGGCCTAGTTCCCGTTGGCTGTGCTAACATCACATGATTACAATATCTCTAACCCCTCTAGAACCTAATTTGAAAAATACGTACTACACAATAACCACGAAATTATGCAAAATCTAACGGGAAGAAACCAAAATACGAAACAAAGCTAATGATACTTCCGCACAAGGCCAACCGACCATACCATTATTGATTACATCCTGACTTCTAGGCTTTTCTGAACTTTTATAACTCTAGACTGCGTTTTTATCCCTTCTCTTTCTGAAACTGAGACCACTAAAAAAAATATTATTTAGCTAGAATACTATAAAAAAACTTGTGAATTGCAAGAAATGTCTTAGCTTTTGTGACAGAATATAAAATAAAATGGTAATCTTGCAATGCCACAAAGTGCTGATCCAGGTTTTTATAGTCAGATATGAATCTGGATAAATTGTTACGCTGTGCAGCAAAACTCTACAGGTTTGGCTTTGTTACTACACACATTAAGGAAAGTGTGAACTGTACAGCTTATTGTTGTGTATTTTCATGCTTGCAAATTACCGTATGATGTGGCATTGCAGGAAACTCATGAAGGTGAATTTAAGGAGGTGTGTTTGTTACATACAATGCCTATGGCTAGCAAATGTAGGTTGGGATTGTCCAGCTCCGCATGACATTGTTGGGAATTGGGAGACTATTAGAAAGGAACTGGCAGTCTGTTCCACCATAACCATCCCTCGCTGTATCACCAAGAATAGTGCAGACTCAAGTTTTGAACTGCATGGGTTCTGTGACAGTTCCAAGAAGGGATACGCTGCAGTTGTTTATCTTCGTCGACTGTACAGCTCAGGGGTTGTCATTATTCATCTGCTGTTCGCCAAGGCCTAGGTGTCTCCTCTCCAAAGGATAACACTTCCACAACTTGAGCTTTATGCTGCTGTACTCCTTGCTCATTGTCTACAGTTGGTGTGGGACCGGTATTCGTCTACTTTAGCCTTGGATAGCACATATGCTTGGACTGATTCATCCATTGCGTTGTCTTGGATTAGAGCACCTTCACATACATGGAAGACCTTTGTCTCTAACAGTGTTGGTGAAGTACAGAGCTGTACTGCAATCAGTTCATGGCATCACATACCTAGTGACCAAAACCCGGCAGATTGCGCCTCTCGTGGTCTTATGCCTGCATAGCTTGTTTGCCACTCTCTGTGGTGGTCTGGTCCTACATGGCTGTGTCAAGACAAGGAGCATTGGCCACAGCTCAAAATTCAAGATTTGGACACCACTTGCAGTAAAGAGCGTCAAACTGTTGTGCTCCACACCTCTGTGGAACATTCGCCATTCATTGACCTTTATGAAAAATTGTCAACACTAATCAAGATTCAGCGAATAGTTGCAAGGTGCCGTAGATTTGTGCAGGCTATCCGCCCAGGTGTTCAGGCAGCCACAGGTCCAATCCAACCAGAGGAAATGCAACAGGCACTGAATGTCTTGATCAAAACCTCGCAGGTGGAGTTTACTGAAGAATGTACCCGAATTGCTAAGCATCAACCATGTTCTCTAGCCATCCAAAAACTTACACCTTTTTTAGACGTTGAAGGCATCTTGAGGGTCGGTGGGCGACTGCAAGAAGCAAATTTGCAGTTCGAGGAAAAACATCCGATTTTCCTACCAAAAAATTGCCTTCTCGCAGTGCTGTTGATTGACGAACTTCACCTATAGTTCCTACACCCTGGTGCCCAACTACTGGGTGATAGGCACCAGAAACCTCTTGCACCGATCATGGGCAACCTTCCAGCTGACAGAGTAAGCCAAGCCAAACCTTTTTTGAATACCGGAGTTGATTATGGAAGTCCATTCTTGATCATAATGGCAAGATCCCGCATACATGTCTTTTCGTGTGCTTTTTGACCAAGGCAGTTCTCTTGGAGCTAGTTTCGGACTTGTCCACAGAAGCCTTTTTTTGCAGCCTTTCGAAGATTCCTTGCTCGCTGTGGACATTGTGCCAATATGTATAGCGACTGTGGCACTAACTTTGTGGGAACTAGTCATCAGCTTAACAAAGTGCAAAAATTCCTGTCTGAGAATGACTCGCGCAAATGGATCGTGAACAGCCTAGCAGAACATAAAATTACATGGCATTTCAACCCACCAGCAGCACCTCATTTCAGAGGCCTATGGGAGGCTGGGATTAAGTCAGTCAAATCTGTTCTGAAAAGAGTGATGGGGGACTCAATTGCTGACTTATGAAGAGCTCAGTACTGTGTTGACCCAGATCGAGCCCACGCTAAATTCCAGACCACTGTGTCCGTTGTCAAATGATCCGAACAATTTATCAGCCTTGACTCCTATCCACTTCCTCACCATGGGTCCACCCCAATTATTACCTGAACTGGATGTGTTGTCAACTCCAGTAAACCGGTTAACTAGATGGTCACTTCTACAACAAATACGCCAGTCTTTCTGGAAACGGTGGCATGCAGAATATCTACGCCAGCTTCAGCCCAAGGCTAAGTGAAATCGTGAAACAGTCAATATACCTGAAGGGAGTATGGTTCTGATCAAAGACTTGCCACCCTTGTGATGTAAGCTTAGAAGAGTGGTGAAGACTTACCCAGGGGCAAATGGTGTTAAGCATGTCGCTGAAGTCCGCACCTAGCAAGGCACTCTCACCAGGCCAGTGGTGAAACTGTGCCCTCTCCCCATAGATTAGTTTCGAAAACTGTTGTAAGCAGTTTATATATAGAACTATAATATGTGTTATATGTGTTGTGTAAATCTATACTTCTGTGTTGCTGTTGTTGAAGTGTGATCACTTCAAGGTGGGCAGGATGTTTCGGCTTCAGAACATTTTAGTTGACATTTAAATTTCCCGCTCCTCTGCAACATGGCAACACTGTCTACAGCAGCGCTTCTCTCAAGTGGTGCTACCCGCAACTACAAGACCAGTTCGTCTTTTGTTCTCGTGTCAGTAAGTTGCATTGCAGTCCATTCCAAATGAGCCAAGTTAATACAGTCCATATCAATTACTCAACAACACAAAATATATTAGAGAACATTTTAAAATATTTTTAACCATTTACGACATGACAAGAAATGCGTTAGCATCTGCAATAATTATAAAACAAGAACTTAAAAGTCATAGCTTGGAGCTACAAAACTTGTGAGGGCAAAGGAATTATGACGCTGCTGCAGAGAGTAGGGCATTCAATGGTGGTTAAACACTTTTTGATGAAGAATACCCAAAAGCATCATACACACACTGTTTTCTCATGTTTTAAACTTGAGAATCGGTCATGCCTCATGGACTAATGTTATTCGTCACTTTTTTTTTCTTCACTATTTCTGAACTCCACTTTTTTTAGTATCACCAAAACAAACACTCATATTAAGAATTGAGCTTTAAGGTGATGGCAAACAAACTCTGTCATCCTATGAAATAAAACTATTTAATAAATGTTATTTGAAATTAATAGCAACAATTAATTCATGCTATTTAATATGCTCGTCCTAATACTGGATGGAGACTCACATAATATAATTTCCTTATAATAAGGTGCTAAATGAATGTAAAACAGTAATAAAGATATCAATAAGACCGTAAAAATAATAAAAGCTAAAACAATTAATGTAAAAAAGACTCCGTAAGGCACCCACCTACTGGCCGTGTGTTTGTATGAGTGAGGCCGCAGGGCCAAGGACGATGTTGGGTGGCTCATCTGGCACAGTATCACCTCTACTCCAAGACACTGAAACGGCGTGCAGTGGTATCATAGGTCATTCGTCTTGACGCACCCCGTAGTTGCTATCAGATTATTTCTACGCTCGTCCCACAGTTTTGTGAATAAAGTAGGGTTAGCATGGTGACCACATGTCCTTGAATTCTTGAAAATCTTGAATTGTCCTTGAATTTGATATGTCCTAAAAAATCCTGGAAAAATGCTTGAATTTCCATACTTGTCCTTGAGTTTTTTTAATTAGTTTCAAAGTTGAATAATTGTCAGTTTGATACACTTCAAGATGTACTTATATTGAAGCATAAATATGTATATTTTTTGTTATGTGCACCTGAATCATAACCAACGTTTACAATGTGCTAATAAAAACCTCGAGATACTTAGTATTCACAATGAGGGTATTATTTCAGCGTCTTGGGTTTCAAATACAATGTATATGGTCGGGTAACTTTGTTCCAACTGTTATGGTTGCAGTACCATATTTTAATTTGGAAAAAAGAGAGAGAGAGAGAGATTGTGTGTGTGTGTGCACGTGTGTTCATTTTACTGTAAGCATGTGTAGATCTGTTAGAATTTCTCTTGTGGGAACCAATTTGCATAAAAAAATAATGCAGTGGACTCTACATAAAGTAAGCTGTAGTATAAAAAAATTGTGAAATGTGATTCTTCATCTTCTGCAACATCAGGACCACATTTCGAAACATTGTGTAGTTAAAGCAACATGTCTGACTGTTCATTTTACCTGTTACGATTATTGAACCATGATTATGTCTCAAATTCCAGTCCTTACGCGATTAGTACATTTTTGTAATTGGGAAAAAAAAATTTTTACGTAGATAACTTGGTGTCTAAATACAGTGTTTTTTTTTTTGGTATAATATATTTGGCAAAAATATGTATTAGCGAAAGATTTTTCATAAATTTAAGGTGTTCCTAGTAACTATTATTGACCATGTCCATATGGGAAGTACAGTCATTCTTTTCTTGAAAATTGGTTTTGTGTCCTTGAAATCCTGGAAATGTTCTTGAATTTAAAAAACAGATTTGTGTGGCAACCATGGTTAGGCCTACCGGCCTATTTGTTGAAGAGACAGCTTTATTAATATTATGTCCCGTTTTACCGTTTACTGCTTTAAAGAATTAAAATAATAACAACTTACCTTTGTAAACCTGCAAACAGGAAATATAATGCCATGAGAGACGTTGAAAATCACGAGTCGGCAAAAACGTAAACAAACAAGATGCTGGAGTCAAATGAACGTAATAATTTAGAGATATGTTTATGTATACTTATATATGAATATTTTGATTTAGTGTGTTGATTTAAGCATATAATATTGCTTTATTTAAATTTTCGGCAACACAGGAATATTCCATGTTCCGCGGGGAAAGTTTGGACGCAGCAAAGATAGTTTTTGTTTTCGTGAGAAATGTGCGAGTGTTGGCGTGGCACGCCTGCAGCAGCAGACGACCACAGCACCATCCGCTAATGGGACTTCCACCCCCTTCTGGGGTATATAAAGGGCGAGCTTTCGTCCTCAAGTCAGTAGTCTAGGGCTCGTACTCCCACCAAGCTTTCCCTTGGCATTCCGCCTACTATTCCTACCTCCTTCTACCTAATGCTGACTGTGAAGTGCGCCATAGGTAGCCTCCCATCTTTCTACCTTTAAGCTGACTGCGAACTGGTAAGTGCGCCATAGGCAGCTCTCCCATCCAACCCGCACCAAAAACCTGTTCACTACCTGCAACCTTTAGCTGACTGCGAACTGGTAAGTGCACCATAGGCAGCTTTTCCCCCCTTCTCTACCCACTCCTGATGCCTCAGGGTGAGTTCGGGGAGTAAGAGGAACCTAGTAATCGCGTACGGGTTAAAAGGGAACACACCCTTCCATTTATTATTGCACCGCATGGTGCACCTCAGTACCGGGAGTTTATGTCGGAAACCGCCCCGCAGAAATTGGAAATGCCCGAGGCTCATTCTTGGAATTGTTAGCCATGAGGCTAGAGTGCGCCTAAAGTGATAAATTTATGTGAATTAGTGTAAACCTACTATTGTGAACGTGTGTACATTTGTTGTAAATACAACGTAATCCAAGAACTTGTGTGTTATTTAAAGAGGTACTTATGTCCAACGATTCAGTGCTTGTTATTAACATTGATTCCGAGGAGGTGCACTCTCTTGACGATCGAAAGTTGCAAGCAGCCACAGAGGTCTCAAGAAAAATTTGCAAGCGTTTAGGGCTATAATAAATACATAAGTGTTAGTTTCCTATTTTATTTGAGTTAAAATTTTTCAAAGCAAGTTTTTTTCTGTTACTGTAGAGAAAGGTTGCAGTCATGGACAGTTGACTGTAATAAACTTTAAGTTAAGGCTATGCCATGGGGAATTACAAAATCAGGGCTTCAAAAAATAATGAAAGTTTCGGTTTACTGTTTTCATATCTTAAAGCTTTTATAATACTGTACTGCAGTTTAAATAAATTCACAATTAAATTATTGACTTGTACATTGTAGGTTTCTGTGTACCTACAGGCGACACCAGATGTATGAAACCTTGTATAGAAAAATTCATGGAAAAGTGTTCATGCTGTTAATAAACAGTCATTTAACCTTTTTAACAAATATCTGGTGGTAAACAACCAATAGTTAACATTTTAAAACACTATTTACCATACTTACTAAGCTTATGTGTGGTGCACAAGAATCAATGATTTTCCATGGAATACACACAGTCATGCCTAAAAATAATTTTTATTCATTTACACGGCAAGGGCTATAAACCAGAGTATTCAGAAGCACAAAAGTCAAAGATAATTTGATCATATTAAGTTTTGATTCTATCAATAGTTGCTTTTCTTATTGGTTTTTTTCTTTCCTTTTAATGTTGACGTAAGGAGCAGTACTGACTTCCAGATGTTTACTTTAGGTCTAAACAAAATTAATGGATAGCTTTGATAAACGTTATGTTTGTAGCAAGGCAAAATTTCTTCTAATATGGTGTTGATATTTTATGTTGCGAGATTCGTGTTATAGTCTTTAATTTTTGTTCAAATATATTACAGAGTTACTTTTGTAACCTGTACCTATAATCAATGTGATAATAGGCAGGCTTGTGGCATGTTTTTGTGTAAAAAAAATTGAAACCAGCAACTGTAAAATCGTATTGTGCCTGGGAATTATTGTAATGTCGTATTAGACTAGATATGCTTTTGCCGATTTATCATTTGTACTGTAACACGACCCATCCTCGGGCCATGCTGCCCCCAAACACCAAGGGTTTTCCTAGGGTTCGTTATTTGCAGAAGCGGAGCTACTTGAGTTCAACAGAAGGGTTTACACTAAATAAGAAATAACTTCGTTGTTTCTGAGCACTGTCGATTCCATTATTCTCAACTAAGAGACAGCCATTTATTTAGACAAATTCAAACAATTCATGACGACGCTGGCTTTTTTTCTGGCAAAGTTCCAGTTACAACCAAAAAAATACAGCAAAAGTTATTTAGGGTGCGCTCAGTCCCGGATGCGTTCGGATTGCTGATTCGTGATTTCATAACCTCAGCTCACTAGTCTAGTTAGCCATGTTGCTGACATTCAGTTACTGCGGTACGTGTAAGCCCCCAAGTTCACTTTTTAGCCTTCCAAAGTTACAGTGCCCTTTGCATTACTTGTGCACCCAATGTGCCCGTCATCCCCAAAGTCAGCCAAAAATTTGTAAAAGAAAAGAAACCACACGTCCTTGCAGCACCACCACTAGGCAGCCCACGCTACTGCTGCGCGCGCACACACCAACATCTGGTGCCAACCATGGCGCCCTTGCAAATAGACCTCTGCCAGGTCCGCTTGCGCCCAACCTGTGCGCACCCTGACGGAATTCCTCCGCCTTACAAAATGAAGGACCTTTTATGTTTAATTGGTAGCTCCAATTCTGGTGCTAACCACTGGAGTTGCAGACACTTGCTTAAACTGTATTATATTTACTTAGTAAATTATTTAGGTGTTAACCTTTACTAATGATAACACATTTTCTTTAAACAAATAACAAGTTGATCAGGGCGCAATAATATAGTTCATAAGCAGGCCACACTCCCCCAACCATTTCTCAGAAACTTGTCCTTCACTGGCCGCACTACATTATATCCAATCACAACACAGTTTAACATGATAGTTTAAACAACCCTCGCAGCCACCTTGATACTATTGACAATCAGACATGGGGTGGGCTCCAGCGCATTTTACAGTACGACATGTGCTTGTGGCATAAGCTTATAATGAAATATATTTTGTAAGATTTTGGGTAGTATGTATGTGTGTATGGTTCTCTTAATTACTAATGGTAAATTGTTAGTTTCCTGTATATGTTGGCTACGAGAAGTGCAACTAACCATATCTTAACATAAGTTGGAAATATATGCAGACAATTTTATTAAAGTGTTACCTGTATACCTGTATGTAAAACAACATTCACATACACATACATGTGGAATTACGGTGTTGATATATTTGTTACATTATTTTGCAGGTCTTGGTACAGAAGTTGTATCCTTAGATGTACTGTAAAATTAAAGGGTCCTATGAAGCAGCATTCAAGATTCTAAAGTTTTTATACGAACGACTCAGATGGATGATGTCGAGTTACAAAGTGTATTCTGTCACTGCCATGTTTGGAAAGAGTAATACTTTATGGTACCAACTGTGATATTCAGAAGGTTGTTAACTGTTGAAGTGGTGTGAAATGAAATATTTTTGATGCTAGCATGTGTTAACAATATGCTGGTTATAGAGTGATATGCAGTAAAATCGTGCCTATTTTGTAAGTTTTGTTCAGGTGCTTTATGTTTATTAGATTTTTTTAATCTACTGTACACGTAAGCAGTACTTTTTAATAAGTTGCATATGTGTATTATACAGTATTTGTATGGCTAATTTTTGGTCATTTTATGAAGAGACACGAACCTTGGTTAATTTTAACATTATTACGTAGTACATTCACAATACATTTAGTTTCTTTACAATAAAAGTAGTTATGCACAAGTACTTACAGAATTGTGTTTGCAGGCAAGCATACATAAAAACACAGAATGACAATTTTTTTCAGTGGTATCGCAGTCACGTTTTGTGGTCATGTGTTGCTTGTTAGACCAGCTTCCTTGGGTGGCAAATGGTTTTTTATAGTCTTTGTGTAATAATCCCAGTATTTTTTAATATTTTTTGTGGGGATAGAATTGATGTAATCAGTTTGCTGCACTGCACTAAATCATTATGAGATAAATTGTGGCAGTTGTTTTGAAAGAAATGCTTGGCTATTTTACATTCCTGACGTGTGTGAAAGCACAGTTCTTTGTGAGTGGAGTGATATGTACGGTATATGTGCTTGTGTGTGGTAAGGATTTGTTGTCCTCTCTGCATGTATTAAAGCACAGGTACCCAAACAATATCACATCCTGGCTAGAGTAGTTGAAATGAGTGTATTGGGCTGTTTACACCATTTTGACATTCTTACAGGCATCTTATGATTCATGCTTATCACAAACATACAATAGACTTTTATACCAAACAAATTATCCTCGCTACATTGGGAAGCCTGTGATATTGAAAGTAAAATTTTTATTTGCTGTAAATCAATTCAGAAATTACATTCAAATACATAATTTCAGGGTGTAAACATAATGCAATCATTGGCATTTGTAAGTAGTAAAACCTCTGTGTATTGAACCCAGTTGGATTGAAAGTTAGTTTTCGTAGAATGTTTTCTGTCATATTTCTTATTTCAATGTCTTTTAAGACAGTATCCATTGAAAGTCCACATCTATTAAAATTTTTATTTGTTACCTGAGGAACCATGCTACTTAGCATCCACTACAAGTGAATTTTCAGGTGGAAATTTTAGTGTAGTATCTGCATACCTGTGCAATTTCGAATGATTTGGAATTTTAATGAAAATTGGAAATTTATTGTGAATGTACCACAGTTAAGTGACATTATGGCAAGCTGCTCATACCATAGTTGGCCAGTTCTCTCAATATCAACGTCTTGATGTTTGTGTACTTATTTGAATACTAAATATAAGTGATACACAGTATGTGCAACATAGTTTTAAATGTAATGTTGTGTAGTGTAATGATCTTGTATTATTGTATTTACCCACATTCCGTACTGGTTTTGCTTGTAGGTAAGCATTATAATAATATTACCTAAAAAGGTTGATGAAATGTGCAAAGATTTCATGTCAGCAAAAATAAAAATTTTTGTTAAACTTGCCAAAATAAGGTACCAGTAATACTATGTTTCAATATGTGAAGATGATATACCGAATTAAAATTTTGCAGACAGTTTCTTTTCCCTGTATGAATTTTTGTCGAATAATTAGTTCCACATGCTGAATATTTGTGAAAACCTTGCTGGCTACATTATTAGTGTATTATATGCTTGTCAAAAACATAATGATAGGGATATTTTAATACAAAATGCTCTGCACATTCCTGATGGTTACCTGAACATTCAGGATGTTTTATCAAGCCAGATTTTGCAGTCCCTACCAGCACATATACTAAGCAGTTCTTTGTAGCATTGTCATGTTCAATTTTAAAGAATTCCCAGATGTTATTATTCTTAAACTACATTCAATTTTGCAGTGTTTACTCCCAACAAGTAACATTTTTACTCCTAGCCTCTGAGATAACCACACACGCAGCATGCAGGCATGTTGTTGGGTAGCTGCTAAAATGTCCTGTCACTGCTACACCTGCCTATTAGCTGCAGTTTATGCTGTGTATTGCTAGCAAGTTTTACTTTAATTGGGACAATGTGCCTGTACTAAGTTATATATTTAATATGCTTTTAAAATTAAAATAATGCTTCAAATTAATCTGAGCACTTTGTTATGAGAGGCAAATGGACCTACCCATATTGAATTAAATAGGCAATAAAATGTGTGTGGTTATTTTTATGTATACATACAGCATAATATATTAAGTTTAGTTGACTTACTTTAAAGTGATTACTAATTGTAATGCAAGATATATGTGTGGAACTTGCTTAGTTTTACATAGCTTTACAGTCAGAAAAAAGCCAAATTTGCTCATTTGTGATTGCTAAGATATTACAGTTTCATTGAAAGATTTATAAAATACATAGTTAGCATTGAACCAAAAGTCTCATCACCAACCAAGCTCACTCCCAGCGCTAGGCATGAATGGGTCAGAAGACCCTTTCAGCATATTGTAGTCGTATGTGGGTAGATACAATAAAATATGTTATACTAATTGTTTGACGGTACTTAGTGTATATTTTGAATTATTTAAGTTCACTTCTTTAGTCTTAAGTTTTTTTTTGTACAGGTGCGGATTGTGTTGAGTCCACCCATAATTTTTGTAAATGTCATTTAGTTTGTAGTAATCTTAGCATTTTCGTTCCGCCTAATATGCATCAATCTTTGTGTATGTTTTATATGAAAGGAGTATTATTTGTTGCACAACATAAATGTGCAGTTGTTATTGGTTGCCAATTAATTCTGTTCTTTTTTTAGAACTGCCACAATTAGTGTTAAGCCTACAAGTTGAATGGGTGATTTATAGGTACTGTAGCATTCCCCAAAGGTTTTAAGCACACTATCAACTCTAAACGTAGATAAGTCAATTTGGAAATGTATTGGTTGTAATATTGCTATAACAAAACTGTGTATTTACCATCTCAAAGCTGTTTGTACACGTGTCTGTCGGCTGCCAATAATGTAAATTTCTGATGTAGGAAGAAGATTGAGTTTTTTTTGTAAAGTTCTCCACAAGTGAAAATTAATCCAAAGACATAGAAAAGTTACCTTTAAGAATTCTAAATGTAGCTTTGTTAAAGTTTTGAAATGTGTAAATGTTCCCAGTGTTAATAATCAAAATGAAAAAGGAGCAAAGTCAACGGTGAAAGGTCTGGCAAGTTGAGAGTTACGTGAAATAACCATATTTTAAACTTAAAACACTGTTATAATAATAATAATAATAATAATAATAATAATAATAATAATAATAATAATAATAATAATAATACAGTAGCAGTTGTGTTTACACCAAAGTTCATGTGTTTTTTTAAATTTTATCTATGTGCCTTAAACATAACAGTAAAATTCTCTATGACTTTATCATAAATTTGTTCCTTTAATCACATTTTATTTTGGAGCTCTGTGGACTCTGCTTAGTTTTGTGTTACTGATTGTGCATTATTTCTTTGTGGTGACTTTTTGTAAGTGTTGTTTATTTCTTGTTTCTTACTAATCCAGTTTTATCAGCTTATCTGACACATGATACAGAGAAAAAAGTTGGGCTACTGTTTACCCATACGAAGATAAAGAGATAACTTTCACACACTTTTGTGTCAGGAGTCGAGGAATAGTCATCACAGAAATTGAGCAAATGTTTAACATTCATATCTTTTAATATCAAATATTCATTCCAGTAGTTGTTCCCAATTTCAAAATTTTTGGGAGATTTTAATTTTGTATATTTTTTTATTATTATTTTTTCCCCTTGTATATTTTTGCAGCTCTTGATTATCTCGAATGCTTATTTCAACTGGCTTTTGACCTAGTGCATATCTGCATGTCCTTGTTCAGAAAGTTTTCTTCTGTCAACAGGAAACCTGCCAATTAATATGACACGCATTGCAAGACTTAAATTTGCAGATTTACTTGTCTTCATACAAAACTTAGTGGACAGAAAATTTTTTCCTGTTCCTGCAGTCGTAGTAGCAATAAATGTGAGCAAACATAAAATTTAAGTAAATAAAACTCATAATGTATTTATGTGCAGCACAGTTTTGAAATACAGTTGTGGCAAGAGGTGTTGAGTTCTACGGTCATCTCCCAGAGAACAATTTTTACAATTTACAAAAATAAACGTTTTGCCTAAGTGATGAATTTATGATTTAACTACTTGCAACGTTGAAATTTCGTACATTTATTTACATTGCAAAATATCGCACTTTTGGAAAGTGTCACCTTGCCAATATATTTGCCGACACGTAGTCTGCAAAGTGTAGCATTTTTACTCCCAGAACTGGAACAATTGCTTGGCATAAAATGATGCACATAGGAAAAGGGGTCTAGACAAATATTGATGGTTGTTCTTCGTGCTGGAATACTTAGGCAAAATGTGTAGATAAAAAAAAACATTAGCAATTTTGTTCATATTAATGCCTTAGCAAGGTTGCTTGTGTAGAATGCAATGTTAATGTACATTTGACATGTGCTTATTGAGCTCTCTGCTGCAAGTAAAAAAAAATGGGCTTGGTATACTTTTTTTGTTCAAGTAGACTTGTTTAGTTGAACATTTAGATGCATCGTGATTTTGTGAATTATTGGCTGTAGTAGAAGCTTTCTTTGGAACAGCACGTTGAATTCCAGAATACTCTATTTTAGTTTTTGTTTGTTTTGGCACACAGTATCATTTGATTAGTTGCTATCAATACATACTTTTCTCCATTTAGGGTTGTGTGTTCAGAAGCTGTAGGGAAATGTCTTGATAATCCCACCAGAGGCATGTACTTATTTTTGTTGTCATTTGTTTTGGCACTTATTGTCATTACATCAGTTTTGGTTTGGATTTGTGTGTTTAGAAGCAGCAGGGGAATGTCTTGATAGTCCCACCAGAAGTATGTTAATGCGTTTGGTTTCGTAGCTGCTGTACATAATTTTGTGTGTGATTTTGTCTCAAAAGTTTTTGTAACTGGTGTAAATGTGGCATTAGCATTATATGTATCATTACAAATGTGTGCTACTGATGGTGTTAAATTTTGGTGCATTATATTTTACTAGTCATAAAGAGATTGTGTTTTAATCAGTTGTGTTACTTATTGTGACTAATACTTCTTAGTCATTACAGCAATTTACATTCTTTTCATGAAGTACAAATATTAATACAAAGGGTACTGTGAGCATTTTATTTGGTTCATGTTTCCTATAACACAAATAGTTTAAAGAAAGTACTGTAATATTTGTTCAGTAAAATATACAAACTTGGTAATGAAGCCTTTGTCTTGCCATTAGGTTCTTGATGTATGTAAGTGTACATACTGTACTGCCAACATATAACTACAGTACCAATGTGACCATGTTAGAGGTGATTCAAGTCACTGTAACATTCCATATACAACGTTTGTTGCTAGACTCATCTGTACATCATGTAAAAAAATTTTTTTTATACTAACAGTCTTAGTATTGCTCCTATTTAATATGAAATTGTGAGAGGTGATTAAAATATTTTTACCTCCCTTACACAACTTTTGCAGCTAGGACTATCTAAACATTGTGTAAATGAATTGTGTTTTACTAATGTTCTCAGTATTGCTTCTACTTAACATTTGCATGCTATATTACATTTTGAAGGTTGGAGGGAACGAAACTTATATTTTACTACCTGTGACAGTTAAAATGTTATTTTTTATTCTTGTATTATTTTTTTTCAAGATAACGTTTGGGCAAGATAAAACTATTTGGTATGGTAATTGTATATTTTTATAGCTGAATTAAATTTTGTATACTACCAAGGCTGGATTCTTCATTTATTTGTTTGGATGTGTGTTTTGTACCTTATAAATACATTATTGAATTAAATTTTTTGAAAGGGAAAATGTGACATACTTTTAACTCATGTTTTCTGTAGTCTGAACAGTATGCTTCAGACATCCATACAGTATGTTAGTTTGCTAGTAATGAAAAAAAAAAGTTTTTTTGTTTCCTCTACACATTACTTTGCAGATAGCACTATAGAGCTGTAAAATTGTTAATCTTTCTAGTGTCGAAATTACACAGAAAGAAAGCCCTTTGAAATGTACGTTGATAAAGAAATTTAATCCTGTGTGGTTTATTGTTAAAAACTAGTTCAAAGTTTGGAAAATGTTGTGCTTTGTATATGTATGATCAATAGTATTAAATTTAATAGAAGAATTTAACAACACTACAGGTTAACCATGTCTCAAAATAGGTTTCTCACCATGTCAGCAATGACACAGGTACAGGTTTTTCATGAGTTTTTGAAATATGCGAACAATGTGAAAATAACTGTATTTTATTATTAATTAATAGATGTGCAGACATTTTTTTCCATAATGATTAGCTGAAGAATTTAAGTAAGGTACAATTTATTTAACATTTGCGAAGAATTTTTTTTTTTTTTTCTTTCTTGTACTGAAGGATTCTATCTACCTGCGCTTGAAACGCATTGCAGCGAGTTACAAGTAATCATATTTGGAAGAAACATCGCAACACGCATTACGTTTGTAGATCTACAAAAAGAAAATAAATTTCAAACAATGTTTCTATAATTTTAAAAATTAGCATCACTTATTGCAAACACTATTTTGAAGACTCTAAAAATGGCTAAAAACAGCTTTTTTAATCTGCTGTATCTAGGAAAATTTCAACTGGATTCGAAAAAAACAATAATAGAGATAGGCGCTGGAATGTAAACCATGAGTATCGCAAATAAAATAATACGGTCACAGCTTAAAGTCCCATAGGAAAATGAATAATAGTAAAGCTCTGTGCACCAGTTGTGGAGTTTGTGTGTAGAGGCAATAATGCATTACATATGCCGACCGACATCACTCTTAACGCTCCATCAGTTTTGTGCCTCACATACACCAATGCAGCCTACCTAGATATGAACCTTAAGGCCACCTGGCTGGATGTATTTTGTGCTTCTTAGGCCTATAAGCTTGAAAGCTCTAAAGGTTATCGAGGTATATGCCGTCACGCTTAATCATAGCCTCTAGGCGCATCTCATAGGAAAATAAATCAGAACTTAAATTCCCACATTAGACGAGTAAGTATTGTCGGAAATGCCTATATCACGTAGGTATAAATTGCAGTACCTACATTCTAAGTGTGGACATTCTGAATTATTGATGGCCATATACAAATATAATGATTGCAATATCAATTAGTTTGTTCCAATTACTTAACCTACAGTGTAGTTTCCCGTTTAAGACGTTTCCTGCTTAGTAAGTTAATAATTTTTCTCCTTGTCTATTTGAACATGTACAATTTAACCCTTTTAATAAGTTTTCCTGGTTAGTAAGCATTATTATTTCCTGTCCTATCACAAATGTGTTGACAGGGTTTTACTGTAATTGATTCTACATCTGATTGATTGAATTAAATGTTTATTCACATTGTTTATCAGGTAAGTATTTTGTTTAAAAAAGTGCTGCAAACATTTCTGTTAGATAATATTATTACAATACTTGATACCTGAATAATTTTCCTTAAGGGTACGATCTACATCAATTTGCAGTCATACATAATTTTATTATATTTATATATAATATTACTTTCTTATTTTATACTGAACTTTGTTCTTATAAAAAATATATTTTATCTCTCATAGCCTACTGAACTAGATACCCACTCTGTAATTCCTGGCAACTAGGAATTTCAATAATTTTAATTCCAGAAACAAGTGCTTGTTCATCTGCCATATTTGCACTCTAAATTCCAGGAAGATTAGTAGTGACAAAGCAGGTGAAATTATTATCGGTGCACACTTATTCAGTGCAATTTGTCTTTGGAACGTGGAATACCACTGTAAAGTAATTTTGAGTTTGTCAGAAGTTGGTACCTGCTTCATTGTAAACAATCTTTCAGAGGTCATTCTGTACATAACATAATGAAGTTTGTGGACTTGACAGAAAAATTATTCACTATCATAGCTGAAAATGTTGTTTTTAAAGCATATTTCAACATTTTTCCCACTGAGGTAAACAGTGTGAATTTTATAGTCACTCTAGAGAAAATCCTTAGTACTGCTAGAACTGACAATCATTAAATTCATTTTTCGCAGCATCTAAAATGTGACTTTTTTTTTGCTCATCCTTGAAAAATCTTGAAATTATCATCCTGGAAAAGTGAAAAATTATTTGAAGTGTCGTCCCAGTCCCTGACGTTTCACGTGTGGGACATGTGGCGGACATTGTCGTTAGTGTTTGGGTTTTTTCGGGATCGCCAATTTTTCCAGCATTTCTCATTTTGTCGGTTCTCCATCTTAGGGCCTTATTACACATCATCATTGAAGTCATGCAGATAACGGCCACCAAGCCAGAAGCCTGCACTCGGGGTACAATATCCTACCTTAGGGTATCCTCAGTATATGATATTGATTATTTACTGGAAATAATGTTTCATAGTACGTATTGTGGATTGTAATGCAAGTTATAATTCTCTGGTATTAAAATAATACTTATTTTGAGTGTACAAGTCTGCAGGTTTTATTAAGGTATCTTTGTTAAATTCATCGCTCAATCAATTTTTTTATCATAGAAGTATTCTCATTTATACCAGCAGTATATTATTATTAGATACAAAAATTGCTTAAATAGAGCCAATTTTGCACCCAGAAATCCAAAATTTCCTGGGGGGAGGATCTCCGAACTCCCTTCTTTAGAGAGGGGGATTAGTGTACCTTTATCACTGCAGCTTCACCAACTTTCGTACCCACGAGCCACCACAAGTTCCTTCAACATATTTATTTATTTCCATTTCTTCTGCTATTTGGCTGCTGTACTATTTTGTTAGTAAAGACAACACTAAATTTGGTTTTCACGCTGAAAGTTAATGTCCATAAAGCTTTAACTATGATATAGCAAAGGTAGCCATTGCTTGTGTTGACAAAGTGAAAGCGTATTTATGAATATGTTTCTAAGTAATGTGAAAATTCATGATCTAATCTTGTAGTCTCTTAAGTTTTGTGTACAAATATTATTGGTAATTTGTAAAATAAGAGGGGGCCGAATGGTCGGATCATTCGCCTCCCACCAAGGTGATCCGGGTTTGATTCCCGGCAGGGTCAGTCCCCGGATTTTCGCATGTGGGGAATCGTGCTGTACAAAGCCACTGGTCGGTGGGTTTTCTCGGGAATCTCCTGTTCCCCCCTCCCCGTCTTCCCTTTCATTCCAGCACTGCACCATACTCACCTCATGTCACCACTCACCAGCACTGAAGATCTCAACATTGAGCGCTGACAAAAATTTCTCTTTCGCTCACTTGTTAAATAAGACAGTCTTAACTTGATATATGTTATTTAAAAATGTGAATGTAAATAGGATGAGTAATGTTTGCTCTGGAGATAGGGAAGTGAAGAAAAGAACTGGGTACAGTATAGCTGCCAGCAGGGGGAGGGAGACAGTTGGATTGGAGGAAAAAGCATTGCAAGATACAAAAGTGGTACATTTCTCCCAAGATTTTCCACATTATACCATATGTATTTTGTCACAATGTACATAACAATGTTGGCAGTTGCCGAAAAAAACTATTATAAAGTTTTAACTAAGGGTGTGATGGATATGCGCAAGACCAACATTTACACAATTTATACTTGTTCGTGCTGTATTTTTATGTGAACTGTTAAAATTAGGTACAGTGGTCATAATCCAACTCCAGTAGTAAAATGGTTACCATATTTTTCCATTTGAGTCGTAATGCAAACAAAATTTATAATAATGCATTTCTAAAGCTGTCATTGGTTGTATGGATTGTCCTAAAACTAAAGTAATATTATGGGCTATTTATTGTAAAGTGTGAACTTCAGAAGCCCTGGTAATTTTTATCTTCCAATTTCAACCAGTTTATATATTTTGCCACTTGTCTATATAAACTTATAGTCAAAGTATGTGATATACATAGTGTATTGATTTTGCCGTACCAAAAGTTTTGGTCTGAGGTCACTAATAAAATACATTCATTGAAAATTGTACTTTTTATTGATAACTATACTTTATAATTGTACTTGACAAAACTGTCTTTGAAAATGCTTACTTTATCATGAACAGCCCATAAGTCAGTATAACATTTCAGAATGTACAATATGTTTTGAATAGTCAGAAAATATAAACATCAATTTTAGAGTCATCTGATTATTCATAATTCTGGATATTCAAGTCAAGACTGATATGATTTATACTTTTACCAAACGTAGTAAGTAAAATATTGCTGTGTAAAACATAATACTACTATCTATTCCCAACTTCAGATAAGCAGTAGGCATTAGGAATGTTACTGACTTGTTTGCAGTCTAAATTGTGATTACAGATTTTGGCAGCTAGGCAGAATCTATAGTAATAAAAAGTTGTACATCAGTTTTGGATCATCTTTGCATACTTTCTGTATGTACATGGCTAACAACATACAACATATATTCTAACATGGCACTATTCTAACACATAAATTACCACTTAGTATTTAGATAGGCACAAGTTTCTCATCATGATAGAAGAATGTTTATTTTGGTATAAGGCTCTTGTTGAAGTCACCAAGCTCTAGATGTGTCTGGTAACTGCTTGATTTCAGATTAAAAGTTTTTTCTTCATGTTAGTATGAACGGCAGTGATTGAAATTTGCAATATAAACTCACTACACATATTGAATAATTTCTGGGGTTTATGACATTTGCTACAACTCTCAGTGATGTTAGGCAAGGGTTTGTAAACGTGTGAAAATAATATACATGACGACTTGAAGTGTTTATTTGTTAAGATGTGCAGGACCCGCATGTCTACCATTGGCAGCTTGTTCCAAAATGGCAGTGTTAAAGATGATTGAAAATTTTTGAATCTATCATATAGAACGGTCACTAATCGTGTCCTGGGTTGCATCCGAGTCATCTCCGTTTTGCTGGTGGAGGCCCGGCTCTTGCGATATGGATAAAGTGCTCTTCATGTGTTTGCTCAGTGGTGGTATATAGTCTCGAGGAATGAGAAATGTTGAGAGGTTGAACAAATCCAGGAACACTTTATATCGATCACTGGGAACAGAAAAAGAAATGTTAATTAAAATCAGATAGTGCAGACAAACACTGTATTGTCCCAAATATAATTGGACTTCCATACAAGTAAACCTATTAAGTTCAGAATTAAGAAAAAATATTATATTCATCTCTTAAAAAGTATGCCGGCCTCCGTACCATAGTGCGCTAGGCACCAGTCTACGGTGTGAGAGGTCCTGGGTTCGGATCCCAGCTTGGGCTTGGATTTTGAGTTGTCCCTTCACCTCACTTCACCCCCATCTGCTCTTTAGACCCCATTGTTAAAGGGCTGTAAACTCTTCTCATCTCGCGTTTAAAAACTGACAAATCATCTGTATCTAGTCAAATATAACATTATCATTGTTGAGTTACAAATTACTTAAAAAACATGCAAATAGTATTTTACAATTTGCACACACAAAATATTTCCACATTAAAATTATTTTAATTCAGAGAGGCATGTATAATTTTGAACATAATAAGCAAGTTTTCAATTCGACAATACAGTTAATTTTTGAGATGCCGACATATAAGTCGGGCCTTGAATTTCGCAGAAAGTTTTTGGAGAAAATTACAGACTTTTATTCAGGACAATACGGTATACTATTAAGACGATACCCGTGTAACTGACTACCGTCGTGATTTAGCGGTGATATAGCCACTACAGAACTCATGATACTAGTAGTCAGTGTGTATCCATAAAACTACGTGTGCATGCATACACATATATGTGCATACATGCACATTCATGCACACATACACAAACACAGTAATGTTTGAGGTGGTAACTATTATTGACAGAAAAAAAGCTACATTAAGACCATGCACCAGGTTTTTTCCTGTATTCATGCAAAAAATTCAAATAATTTTTAACACGAATAACAAACCTTGTTATACTTTGGGTGAAAAAAAAAGTGCAGTTTATTGCTACAGAAAAATTAGGATGTATATTGTATTAATGGAAACTATGTAACAATTCTTTGATTTTATATTAATATTAAGGTTGTAAAAGAAAGGCTTGGTTTAAAAAAAAGGTTATCATAATCATATAACTGGCAGACATGGCCTTAATGTCGTTTTCATTTGATAAGCTTCACCGTACAAAAAAAAAATATTATATCACAAAATTTCAATTTCTGTGATCACTGGTTGATTTGTGGACATACAGGGTGTTCGAAAAGTCCTGCACGATAACGTACGGGACGGTAGGGGTGGTTGTGGTGAGCAATTTGAGATGGGAAACCCGGGGTCAAAGCTCAACCGTTACGCCCCTACGAGCAATGTAAAATTATGAACATGTTTGGCAACGTCGCAGCCCGAAGACGTGGTTTGTCTTGCGTCGGAGTTTATGTGCTAGAA
>PNEQ01001708.1:0-18740 GCA_003012365.1 Medauroidea extradentata | reverse complement strand
TATATATATATATATATATATATATATATATATATATATATATATATATATATATATATATATATATATTACTGATTTACATTCCAAAACAGGAAATATGGCTGCACTGTTACAGGACATTAATAAAAGAAATAAGAAAAAAATTGTATTCAACTCTCCTTCCCTTCAATGAGTTCTAAATTCACCTCTGAGTTTTATATACCTAACAATGAAACATCAAATCATAGAAACGTAGCATTAGTGCTTAGATATGAAGAATGTGTAGACTTGAAGGACTCACATTACGTATGAACTCCTAAATGATCACTGCATTACACACACACACACACACGCACGCGCACGCGTGCTAAAAAAAAGTTAAATGAGTTTTTGATGCATTGACACCATTAAACTGTTAGATATCGACGTTTTTCTTTCTTAAGAACGATGCTACTTGAATGCCTGGAAAGTAATATCAAGATTTTTTTTAAAATTCGATAGGCCTACCTACGGAGGTGAAAAGTGTTTTCAACGAATCGTTGATATATCTTGGACCCAGCGGGCTATTGTTAGGTTTATCTAGTCTATGATATACCCACAAAATATTCCAACATGTCATTCAAGGGTTTTTCTAAATTCAATTTCTAGGAGGGTGAAAAGACGTGGAGAAAGTGTTTCAGAAATATCCTGCGATATAGTTTGAATCATTCGCGATATAGATGGGTAGGTAGGTAAGCGGGCTTTACGTTCCATCGACAGTAAGATCATTAGAGACGGTGACACACAGCTTGGTACTATGAGAAGAGTTAAAGGAGTCGGCCATGGCATTTGTTAAGGAACCATCCCAGCATTTGTTTGGAGCGATTTCGGGAAACCATGGAAAACTGAAATCAGGGGGCCGATTAAATATCGCCACCTGCTATTTGCACCGACGCAGCGCAACGCAAATGCAGAGCATGTTAAATGCTTCTTCTATGGCATTACGCGAGTATATAATTCCAATGCAGCGCAAGCCTCCCAGGATGGCTGGTTCGATACCCGGGTCCTCCCGAATGCGGGTCCAACAGTTACCGTTGTGCCGCCTCGCTCAGTCACTCGAAATATAAAGCTGCTTTTCGCTTCGTGATGATTATGTACATGGTTGTAAATATATTTAAGGATATTTCTAACTTACAACTCTCTAGGTTTTTCAATGAATCGTCTATTTAACTGTAACTACGTGTTGTCGTCTATTTTAGTTCAATCGGATACTTATACAAATGTCTGTCTACGATATGTAATTAAGATTTTTCGAAATTCGACCCCCAAGGGGACTAAATACATAACATTTTGGTTTTGATTAGCCAATGATATCTATGTAATCAGTTGAGAACCCGAGGTGTTGTTTGATCCAGAATGATGGGTATGGAAATATCTGAAGAAATGTTGTATACGTTTTTTATTAGATTAAATAACTTAATTATCAATTTTGGGGAAGGGGGGTGGGGTTCAGACGATCCTAAAATCAAGTACGACCAGCGATAAATAATTTAAACCGGGGTTTACAATATGCAATTTATTCAATCTAGATGTATTGCCTTACAACCTTTACATATATATATTCTCGAGAATGAATATTTTATTTACTGTATTTGTTATTAAGAATATTTTCGACGTAACATGAAGCAGGCGGCCTAGAGTTAATTTCACCATTCTCTATTAAACACTGTGTAGCCGACTGCAATGATAAAACTCAGTGAAGTCACTGAGAACAGTTCTTCCTTTACGCAGAAGATTGTCTGGATAAAAGTTATAACCTCTGTCCTTCCTCGTTTTCCCTTGTGGTGGGTGAAAATTTCCGCCAAAGTCAGAAGAATCTGTTGTGATTTTGACAGTAGAGTACAGGTAGGGACGTGTAGAGTCACTAATATTAATAAAAAAAATATGAAGTAAGCTCTTATATAGTTTTAAAGTGCTTTTCAGTAACACAAATTTAGGGGATTACAAATTATACATTGAACCGCACCCCCAAGTTCGGTGAGGAAGGGTAAAATGTATCCCTGTACCGCCCGTTCCCGCGCCACTGCCGATGGTAGTAGTGTAAATTTAGTACTGTATTTAATTTTTTTGTTCATAATTCTTTTGTATAATATTCTTAATTATATTTCTATCCAAAAAACAATTATCTTAAACAATTGTTAATGCAAGTTATACAATTGATACATTTCTTTGTTAACTGGTACCTTACAATCTCAATAGATATTTTGTTGAAGAAGAGTATGGTGGGTATGCACCAAAACATACATCTGTTTATATTTTTGAACACAACTTCTCTGTACGCCAAAGATACACTTAATGCATTTAAATCTTTACTATCAGAGAACATACATCATAAATAATTAATAATTATTCTCTTGTCCCTTATCCATTGTAACAAGGCGTAAGTTTTGCAGCAGATATTAGCTTTATATAAATATGTATGCACATGTTTTTAAATTCCATTTTAAGTAAACACATTAATTATCCAATTTATAAAAGTGTAAGTTTTAGAGCAGATGGTAGCTGTGTGGGTACGTGCTTTTTGAATGATGTTTAAAGTTAAACTAGTAATTTGTAGATGTTCTTATATTATGTTTTTACTATTTTTTACTCTTTTTTATTAGGGCTGTGCAGGCCTGTGCGGGTTGATATGAATGTAGATGTTTGTGAAATTGTACGTGTGATCATGTACCTATGTTATTTTTACACATGAGAATGTGAATCAGTATTTGAACCGTGCTAGATATAGGTACTTTTGTTGATTATATATGCCTACCATAATTTGTGGATGAGTTACTGAGTAATAATCTGTAAAATAACTTTTTTCTTTCTGTTTTTGTTTTATTTTGGAATTTAGGGTTAAATATTTCAAGTTAACCTTGTAAAACATTTATTTTATTTTATTTCAGAAAATCCGTTAGATATAAGCAGCAATTTTAATATTTTATTTCAAAATTAATGTAATTTTATTAGCTACCATTACATTTAATTACGTAGATGTACGTGAAATGGCATGTGTGCTGTCTTTTTAACAGGTAGGAATGCAATGGTATGTTAACTTGACTATGCAATTTAACTAATAATTAAAAACTTTAATTTGCGCACGGGTGAATGAATTTTACTTATTAAGGCATTTTCTTCTCTGTGTAATTTGTTTTTCACGGATTATAACTACAAATGGTTGAACAGTATGTAAAGCTACACAATTTAAAATGTAGGTTATAGATAGTAGTAATTATTTTATTTTATTTTTATTAATGCAGCATAAATATCATGGTTAAGTGTTAGGGAGGGTACAATACTACTACAGACATTATTATTATTAGTATTAGTTTTATAATTATATTTATAAATGAACAAAGAACTTGCAAACTGTAAAGCAACACAAAGATTAATGAGCAGGCTTCACTACAATGGAAAATATTTGTGTCTTGAACTGTTTACTGTGCACACAATGCAGAATAATGACTTATTCTACACTATATTTTTAAATGAGACACCACATTAGTAAGCAAAATGTATGCACAGTATTCAGAGTAGTTTTTTTGTTCATAAGTAATTTTTACGCATGGGTTAGATTTTTTTTTTTTGCATTCGTAGCATGAAGTACATAATTCACTCATTTCGTTTGCACCATTGCATACCAAAACATTCGTTCACCGCTAAGGACTCCACTAGGACGTATGTGAGGAGCAGCAGGACTTTAGATAAAGTAAATGCAGATAAATTTTCACTTTTACTTTTTCTAGCTTATGTGGGTACGTACAGCAGTATGGCCATTGTAAGTTCAATATTTCATAAAATGCACATTTTGACAAATTTCATAGAAAATTGTACCTTCAGAACCTTCAAATTATTTAAAATAAATATAATACGTTTTGTTGTTTCATTTTAATTAATTGCACAGTTGGTATTAATTGTAATATTTTCAGTGCATTTTTGCAACAGTTGCATTTCTAAAAAGTTGAATTACCAAGCTGCACGTTTATGACAGTAGGCAGCGAGCCCTTTAGAGATGAAACCAACAGTTTAGAGAATTAGACATAGGAATGGAAAATGCCATGGCCTATAAGGTACCAACACAGTCCTTGTCAGGAATAATTTTGGTAAGCCATGGAACACCAACATCAGTATGGTAGGACCGTGAATCTAACCTGGCTCCTCCAAAATGCAAGCCTCCCTAACTGTCCTTCAAATGCGCTGCAGCGAGTTACACTATTCTCTTTTCGACGGAACTATTTAACGCACATTATATCTACGAAAAGAACACACTTTAAACTACGTCACTAAAGTTTTAAAATTTTCACACGTTTATTAGATACATTATTTTCTGGCCCCTCAAAACGGCCAAAAATGGCTTTCTCAGACCGCCGTATCCGGAAAATTAACATTCGAATTCGAAAAACAAAACTATAGAAACAAGCGTTAGACTTTGAACTACGCTGCCCGCAAATAAAATAATGTGATCACCTCTTATTAGTCCCGCAGGAAAAAGTAAAGCACTGCACGCCAGCTGAGTGACTTGCGCAGAGAGGCGATAATACGTTACGTATGTCTGTTAGTGGCACTCTTACCGCTCCTACCTCACACACACAAGCGCAGCCTATCTAGGGAGGTCCCTTAACCACAGTGCTATCGTGCCCAGTCAAAGTTCCACAGCAAAATTTCTCAAGAAAATTGTTTTAAATTATTGTCTGCTAATTTTAAGCCATTAAAAATCTATAATAATTTAAAGTTAAGTTAACAAATAAAACCTAATTGATGGTAGGCGCAATATTTTCGCGTAGTTATATACTTAGGTTGTATCTTTAAAAATATCTTAAATTTATTGAAATTCTTGTCAAACTGTATATCTTTAAAGGATTTTAAAACCCTGTTGGCTTAGTGGATATGAAGAAACTCCTCTCTCCCTCCTTGTCGTCCTCTCCCCACGGCTATGCTAGTGTTCACTATTGTGAATTTTTACAAACGTGATATACTCGGATAAGGTTAATTCTACTACAGGTTAGAAAGATCAATGAAAAAAGTTTGGCACAGGGAATATTGAGCGCTAATGTCGCTAATGGGTGCAAAATGACCAATCACAGGACTTTTCTGAATTTTAAATTACATAAAGTTGATAATATAAAATGCGAAATTGGTTTATTTTCACTTTATAATTAAGTAAAATGACTTGTGTCATTTCCAAGCTTATTTAAAGTTATTTTTACTACAGTACAGTTACGTTTTTTTCTGGTCCACATGCGATTGCAGCGAAACTAGTGGCAGAAATATTCCCTTTGCCAAACTCTCCCATAAGAAAACATGTATTCCTTCTAACCTGTAGTAGAATTAACCTCAACACGGGGCTGACGTTGTACTCACAAGGATGGTGTCGTGCTGCTCGCGCAGCAGCTGCTGCACCGCCCGGCGGTACTTGCCCCAGAAGTTGAAGCCATTTGTCTCGAGGCCCGGTGTTCGCTCCAGCCACTGCTGCACTAGCTGCGACAGCGATGGCTCTTGCTCCGATGTCTCTATGGCGTGGATCGCCTCTATGTCATTTCCAAACACCCTGGAATATTGTTGGTTATATTTTACACGGTGCTCCTGAAACAGTAACACAGCAGCGCACCACTTACATTAATTTTCAGCATGGTTATCCTCTGCTGGCTCAGATATATTTAATTTGTATACGTTATATATATAATGATTGCATGTAATATTATTTCTTAACCTCTGAGGCAATGGTACTGTTAAATTTAAAATTAAAATTAAGACAGTAATTTTGCTATTTCTTTGCCGATTGTATTAAGCCAATAGTTTTTTTTTCTTTGGAGTAATGACACAGGCAAATATAGGAATACACATTTTAAATTATATTTGGCAGAGCTTAGTACCTATTGAATTTGCATAAAGGCACTATGCCTCTGCTGACTTTTTTGTTTATTTCTGAGGTCGACAATGCTATAGGATTTATTAAGGTGTTTTAAAGTACCCAGAAAACGATAAGCACATAAGTCCTTTCACTATTAAAAACCTTTTAAAACATCAGCATCTTAAATTTTTTTCTATACATTTATATTCCTGTAGCAGTATATTATTCTCTTCTCAAAGCAGATAAAGATTTTCGTCCAAAAGCAATATAATTAAAAATGAATGAGCACCGCTGAATAAAATGTGATGTGTATATCCCTATCCAGGCTCACACTACGGCTCTCAGGTAGGCAGCAGTCTTAGGCTAGTTACACACGATACGATTTCTACCGTATGGTTTTTCCCGTCCGGAAACCGAAAGACAAAATCTTTATTAGGTTCAATACGACTTTTTCCGTGCGGTTCGCTCGTGGAGGGAGCACTCGTTGCAACTGTCCTCTTCTCAGTTCAGTTGGTTCGAAGAAGCCATCACGTACCAGATCTCTTCCCGCTCTGTGGTTGTACCGCAGCAGGAGGAAACAACAACGTATTTTACTGCAAATAATTTGGTGCCAAACTACTTTCAACGGCTTATAAGTGTTGTAAAGATGATTAAGTTGAACTTTTTTAGAACTTAAAACTATTTCTTTCTTGATATTTGGCTTTTTTTTTTTTTTTTTTTTTTTTTAAGGATAACTATATACCTGTACCCAGAAGTCCTGGGAGAATTAGTCTTTATGTTTGAGCAGCCGAGTAATTATTTGAGACATTTATTTAATTTGAACTGTTATTTGAACCCGGAGGATAAATTTTAATCATCTGGAGTGCTACTATTTTACTGGTAATTAATCATTTTAACTTCGGAACACGATTTTCAGAACTGTGTGATTTTTAATGCTATGTTTTAATTTTAAATTTCAGCCAGCTTCCTCGCATGATATCAAACCTTTTCTGGTGGTAAAATACATAGTTTCAAAACTCATAATTATGTTTCAATTGTCTTGTGTGTTCTGTTAATGTGTATGTTCAGGTGTTATTCTCTACGCACCTACATTACCTTGAAACTTAAATACCTAATCACTTTATTGAATATATTTCTTCAGCACAGTACACTATATACACAGTAAGTATACTAGTACTACTCATAATAAGTTTCCACCTACGCAGCTTTTCTTAAGATTCGTCACAGTGTTGCTTCCTTTGAAAACCTATACGCTAAATTGAAGAGTAGGTTATAGAAACAAAATACGGCAAAGTGAAACTCCATACAACCAAAGGATATGATTGCTTTAACTCTAAGATAAGCGTACATATATCTTTCTACACAAACTGTTAATAAAACGAATGCCTATTGCACTGTTATTCTCATTTGTTTATTTTACACTTAAACTTAACATTTGTACCACTTCTATTTCAATAGAAGTAATTTTTGTAAGTATAAAAAATAACAATAATGTCTGATGAAAGAAAAACAAAACAGTTTTGGCGTGGAAATATTTTCTACGTTGTGGTGAAGTCCAAAACAGAATACTCAGGTGAGGAAGCTTGAAGGGGTGATGGAGAAGAACTGGGCAGAGAACTTGTTGGAGATGCATGGCAGAATGGTTGTTGCAGTCCTGAATAATGGGGCACTGGTGCTTGACTGTAAGGTTGAGGAAAAAGTTGCATTTGAAAAGAAGGGACGCAGTAGTTAGATACGGATGCCGTTTCAGGCGTTTGTTGGAAAGCACAAGGTGATAGATTTTTTTTCTTTTCTGTTTGATTCCACGAATTACATTCAGTACACCTACTTGCATTTCAAGTGTCTCCTCAGGATTGAAATCGGCTGTTGTGGGCAATATACCAATAAAAAAGACAAGTGAGCATTGTCTTTTTCTTGCAGGGCTGCCAATATTTTTTTGGTAAACTTCATCCAACTTACATTAATTTTTACAAGGGTTTGTAGAGCGTTGCGAGGTGGCAGGAGCAGGAAACTGAGAATTCCCATCTTGAGTGGGCTCAGAATTTTCGTGGGGAGATAAAGTATCTTCAGTTTCACTTTCCTGGAATATTTTGTCCAAGAATCGCAGCTGCTCGTAGAAAATATGCTTGGGTTGCGTATCGGCCTTCGAACCTGTCCCTTTCTCTCTCTAATATTTCTTTTGTTTCCTGAAGCAGTCATGTATGTTGGTCCAACGTTTCAATGCCATGAGACCCTACGAAAGAAAAGTTATTGAACTAATCAATAACCAAACAATAAGTAATAAATATAGTTTGCAAACTGGGAAAAAGAAATCGCCCGATATACCAAATAGGATGTAACAATTGCTCAATACAGATAAATCTGTGATAGGAACACGAGGCCTATAACAATATACGAAAATAAGCACCGGTAAATTAAATTATTGATGTATTTTAAAAACCCAATTAATGAATTGGTTTGGGTAAACATATTTGATTATGCCTCTCAAACAAATGTAATTTAGTTAGCCTAAACACGCACTTGTTAAATGATTTTATTTATTTCCAGTTTTAAACAACCTTAAGTTATACAAAACGTTTTGTTTTATGTTATAATTTCATTTTCCTAGCGTGACAGTATCTTTGATTGATTATTTAAGATATTTGGGGAGCGAATACACTTTCACGGATCTGCACTTCACGTACCGTATGGGCATGTCTACGATCTCAACGATAGTGAGGTCTGTTTGCAAAGCTGTCATCGAATTACTACGAGAGGAATGTATTCCTTTGTCGACTGTGGAGATATTTAGGAACATTGCGGAAGGGTTCTAGAGAAAATCGAAGTTCCCACATGTTATAGGCGTTGTGGATGGAAAACATGTGAGACTTATAAATCCTTCCAACAGTGGCTCGTTTTATTTAAACTATAAAAGCTACTTTACTTTAGTTCTGATGGCAGAGGTAGACAGTGACTACAAATTTGTTTACGTAGATGTGGGAGTGTAAGGCAGAGACTGCGATTCAAGTATCTTTCAAAGATGCACTTTTTGGGAAAGTTTAATGGATGGCTCATTAGAAATTCCCACTGACGAACCGGTACCGGGCATGATCAACCATTCTCTCCCATACTTACTTTTGGGTATGAAGGATTTGCTTTATATAGGCATTTACTTCGTCCATATGGAGGAAACAACCTTAGTATGAAAAAACTAGTTTACAACTACAGACATTGTTGAAGGAGACGGTGCGTGGAATGTTGCTTTGGTATTCTAAGCAACAAGTGGCGGATTTTCCATCGTCTATTGACTGGTGATATAAAATTTGCAGTGGAAATTGTCAAAGCATGCACTATACTCCACAATTTTGTTCGTGAAAGAGACGGGATGTGTTTTGAAGACACACTAACAGTGAATGGTTTCAGCGATCTACCATCACAGCGGTCCGTTCGAGAAGGAATGGCAGTAAATGATGCTAGAAATGACCTAGCAGAATACTTCCTGTCAGAAGCTGGCAGCGTTCCTTGGCAGATGAACTGCATATAAAATCACGAATATTTAATATACTTTAAGACAGATAATATTTATTATTTTACTACAATAATAATTATTATTATTTTAGAATTATTTTCATTCACAAAATATATAATATTAATGTTAACTGGAACTGCCAATAAGTGATGTTCGCATATAAGTTACGTGCAAGGCTTTTTTTCTTAGGTTTACTTCTCTTTGGTAGAATTTTAAAAGCTACATCAACTAAATATATACTTCTATAAATTACTGTATTGGAATCACGGCCGTAGAAGAACAGGTCTGGACACTCGCCTGGATATTTGACCCCCTTGTTGTTTGGCTGTAGTTCACCAAGTTACCGAGAATATCGTGTTTTATTGGCGCTGATGTTAGGGCGGTTGGACTAAACTCCGCCCACTTCCTTTCCGCTAAGATAAACAATTAATCAAAACATATTTTTTATCAATTTATGAAATACTTTTTTCGCTCACAAATTTAAGAAAAGGCTCCAGCAATCTTTATTTACTTTATAAATTTAACAATGGAAAAAAGTGGATGGAGTTTGAGTCCGACCGCCCGGAAAACAGCGCCAAAAAGTACGACATTCTTGGTAACTTGACGAACTACAGCCAAACAACAAGGGGGTCAAGCAAAATACATTGTTAGATAGGCGAGTGTCCAGACCTGTTCTTCTACGACCGTGATTGGAATTAACCAGGTCTATAATAACTGGGAGCATGTAAAACTACACTGTACACTAATTTGAATTGTTACCACCAATACAAAGCAATAAACTCCATAAACAAAAAGAAATTTACGTTAGTCGTTCCTTGCTCTGACGAATTCCTAATTTTAAATTCATAGTGAATTACTAATGTAAAATTCTCAACAAATGCCAAACCGAAATCGAAAATAAAACAAATGTTTTATAAATATAACAAATAATTATTATCCTTCATACAGTTCACTCTACTTATAAAAGTAATAATAAAATTAGTACTATTATTTTGCTATTATTACACAAAGGTATACATACCCCCCCCCCCCCCGATGTCGGTGTGCTTTTCGCAATGTCTAAACCACGGGCAAAAACTTGTAATAAAAATATTATATTATAATTATATGTAAGAATATAACATACCAAAGGAATTCTTTTCTGCATCGCTCATTTCTTCAAAGTCATGTTTCAGCTCACAACACACCTCTCTCTAGGCCACTTTAACTTTCACTCGGTACTTGTAATCAGATAGTGATTTATCCCATATCACAGGGCGGGCCTCAACACACGAAATCAACAATTCGGCGTTTTGAGCTATGTGCAAATCCATGACACTCCGTCTGACCTGTACCTTTTCTACTTGAATACTGAGTTCCGTACGGGAAATACCGGATTGTGTGGCAGCTTGCGTCTCTTTCCTGCTTCTACCGCTGTCTTTCGAAACGAAAGGCAGGATACGGTTCCGATAGTATCATTCGGTTGCATTTCACTCCCGAACGACAACCGGAAACGTATGAAGGGTCCCATTCGTATCAGTATGTCACTGCCGTTTCAGGTTCCGGACGGGAAAAACCGCACGGTAGAAATCGTTTCGTGTGTACCCGTAAAATTTCATTTTTTAATATTTGTGCCAAACACCGGTCTACTTTTGCACACCAGATAACACGTCATTTCCCACAATAAAAAAAATTAGGCCCCATAGTTTTTGCAAAAACACTCATCAAAGTCACGAAATGGCCATTAGGGCCTACGATGCAGCCAAAATAAAAAAAAAAGTAATTAACTAATGAATTCAAAATTACGGGAACTGAAAGTCAGTGTATCAATGCATTTCATGACATGTTTGACATAAGTTAGTTTTGAATATATCAATAGTAGCCGAAAGTCAAAGTTATGCAAAAATTTACTCATTTAGGTAAATTTAAAAAAAAAATAAAAATATATAGCTTTGTGTATACAAAAGTGTCTTGAAGAAGTTCACATCATTAAGTATCGATATGAATTATCTTGTTTCTGCAAATTAATTATTTTTTATTATTTTGGCTGCACCGCAACTGCCATTTTGTGACTTTGATAGGTGATTATGCTAAATCTGTGGGCCGTAATTTTTTTTTACTCGGGGAAATGACATGTTATCTGATGTGTAAAAGTTGAACAGTGTTTGGCACAAATATAAAATTTTGAATTTTTACGGGTACAACGTCCTTAAGGACGCCGCTTGCCACGCGCTTAAAAGTGCCCACTGTGTCAATGTGCAAAAAGAAAATATACTGCAAACGATGATTAAAAGGTACTTTGAAAGCATTACGTCAATTAGCAAAACAGTTTTGGAGTCTCCTCAAAATGGCTAAAAACATCTTTTTTTCAACCTGTTATATCTGAAAAACTACTCATGGGATTCGTGTGAAACTACTCTAGAAACATACAGTGGTTTTTACTTAAACTTCTCAGCAATAAAAAGGTTGGACACCACTGAAAGTGTAAGTCAGGCGAGTGACCTACGGTACCACTGCACTCCTTTTTCAGTGTCTTGGTGATACAGCACCAGATGAGCCGGTCAACATCACCCTTGGCCGTTTGCTGCTTTCGCACACAGTTTACTGGGTTCCAACCTGGTGTCTTCTGCAGATTGTTTGTGTAGCGAAGTGTTAGTTGACACTATACTGTGAAGCAGCACACGCGGGCCAGGTGATGCACTGCTAAGTGGACACAATTAATTGGTACGCCTAGCAGTCAAAGATGCAGCGATGTGCAGTATCTGTGATACCGTATGTTCAACGTTTGGTAACCAATTATAAGGAGTTTCCCGATTATTGCGAGTCCAAGTGTCTTTCATAAAATTTCTTGTCTTTGTCGGCTATCTCGCTACAGAATGTTTTAAACGTCATTCATTAACTCTCTCTCTCTCTCTCTCTCTCTCTCTCTATATATATATATATATATATATATATATATATATATATATATATATATATATATATACTCTCAAAAAAAAACATCTTGTAGTGCTGTATAATGGTCTAGCAGATTTTGACGCACTTGTTTGTTTACAGACGAATCCTAGCACTGAATAATACCGCACCACATTTCGAAATGTGACAATACCAGTAATAAAACAAAAACGATGGGCATAAACAAACAGCACTTTTCCTCAATGCGAGATTACGTTTTGTACCAGACTTCTCTTGCGCACCTTTTACTCGACGCAAGATACATGCATAACTGATGCGAGATGCCCATATCGGAGCACATCTTACGCGAGAATTTCTCATGCCAGATGGAGCTACATGTTAGGAATGGAATAATGCGTGAATTCAGTTACCTTCGTGTTTGAATCCATTGTCCTGTGAATACCCAAGTCTCGATACTATGTCCGTTAGCTGCTACTCGCAGTAACTGCAGACAATGAAAGAATGGATGGAGCTTGAGTATACACAGGTCATTGGATTCTTACATGAGGCTCATTCGTATTTTGTCTTTCCCGTATATATAGCATCCTTTATCTTCGGTGCCAAGTCCTACTAGTTTCACGTTTCGAATAATGCTAGTGATAGTTCTACACTGGTCACGTCACCAACTGAACAGAGAGAAAAAAGAGAGTAAATCATACAGTGTCAGCTGTGCGTAGAGGAATTTTGCGTTATGTAGTTGTCATTGAACTTAATTATATCTAAAACTGGGAGGCATACATTAAACAGTTGTTCATATAATACGCTAGTAAATTTGTGGTCAGCACGTTGATTTGAGCAAAATATGTACATTGTAGCTTACATGACTATTGATATCAACTACCCAACACCAGTAGGTTGCATAATATAACAGCTTTTAGTATCAATCACTGCAAGTACAAGTTTTTGGAACAATATTTAAATGCATTATCTAGTTATCAATATCAATGCGCAGGGACTGCTGTTATTAGCTAAAATAATTTTGCCCCAGTTTGTTTCACTACCTTACATGCACATCTGCAATTCTGCTTCATGATTATTGGCAGCGTGTCTATGTTAAAGAGACGTATGTCATTTTACTGAGCCAATTACAATAACGTTCCATGCAACACCATACGTATGTGATTTGCCGGTAGAATCCTAAGGCTCGTGAGAGTTAAAATATCCAATCACTGACCATGAATCAGAACTGCAGATGTGCACGTAAGGCACCACAAAAGTGGGGCAAAACTCTTTTCGCGAAAGGCAAGGGTCCCTGTCAATGCGGAATCGGTAGAGAAGGTGATTTATCGCGGGAAATGTTGAAAAGTTTGCTAAGTTTCAATGTAATGTATTTATTTCTGACCCTTTTAATTCGTTACTGGCGAGTCTCTATTTAACTGGGCCAATTGTAACTGTAGTGAGCTACTACTGGACGTCTGTGATTCGTCTGTAAACAACTAGACTGTGCCACATAACCGACGGCCAATAGTACATGACGCACTGATTTGCAGAATACGCTGGCAGAAAACAATCTCCCGATTTTTCACCATCTCTAGGAATCGGCTACCTGTAGCTGGCAGCGAGCGAGTAATTCAGTCAAACATACTCCTTGCAAACACTAAATCGTGAGAGTGCAACACATGTAGTCTCGTTCACTTCCAGCAACAATGTTCGTGACAATGTTAAAATGGAGCTGCTGATCATTAGCTATGTAATAAGAAATCGACTACCTGTGACTAACAGCAAACAAAGCTATTTGATCGACCGCAACACTCGTAACTCTCAACACTAACAAGTAGAATCCAGCCCCAGGTCTCTCATTACCAACTAAAGTGCGTGAGGAAAAAGAAAAATAAATGTCGACATGTTTATGGTTTATGTTGTAGCTCGGATATTAGGTCCAACCTCGGCATGCCGAGGGTACATTTGATCATATCGAAATATTTATCGTAATTTCCGGTTTTCGTGCGTCATAGACAAAGCCCGCAAGACGTTAATACCGGTTTTGACAACACTTTAAAATGCTTTACGTGATCGTAACCATTATGCTGATCACAGTGATCGGCTAAATGCCAAATGTGATCGGCCAATCAGAAATTCGTTAACTGTGCTCATAACACGGCGTACTAGGGAGGTCCTTCTTTAATTATGACCACCTATCTTATCACTATTCCACTTCACACTCGCGCCTCGTATCCAGCGATACTTCTGGGTGCAGTCATTATTATTTTCTTTTTAACTAACAGCGATGCCGACTAATTATAAGCTATCAGTAGCGTGCATGTTTATGACACGCGTGTTTTGTTCGGAAGACAGGTTGGTCGAAGAGTTTTTTTAAAATCTGAACGCATGTGTTCTTGTGGTGCGCAATCTGCAACAAGCAAAAATGTTGTGGTTTTTAACTTCGGCTTGAAAATTAATTACGGCGTAGCGTAATTATCTGAAATATACAGAACATCCTTGTTTGTAATAAATGGTTTTCCTCGTTGGCATGCAATGTTAAATAACTCCAGGTAGCAGGCGTTCGTAATTAACAGAACATAATATTCATCAATTTGTGAATAGGATAAAAACGAATGTTACTTTTTCCGGATTAGGAGAAACTGCGTGGCATTCATCCTAATATATATTTTTTAATTCTGTAGCAAATTATAGTTTGCATGTACACGTATTTTAAGTGTTTTATATAAAACATAGGGCTGCAATTTCACTAATCGATTACATGAAATGAGAGGAGTTTTCTCCTTTCTCTAATTCGCTCAAAATCGTTCAGTGTATTTCGTTTAGTTCTGATTAATTGTGGATCGCCATTAAAAACAATTCAAGTGATTTGTCATTAGCAAACAAATAATCCAGGAAACTGTGACTTTAGAAAATAATGCAAATTACTATTAATTTTACAAGTCAGGAATCACAAACAAATAAATCGGTTGCAAAATGCTGATAGTTAATTTCTTACATACACGGGATGTAACTGAAACTATGCAGAATATCATCGGACCTCCAGGCGGTAGAATAAACATATCATATTAAGACATTAGAGATATTTTCGTCTACGTTGCACAGAAATAATCTTGGGTAGCGTTTGCGTGCGTGCGTATGTACTGTAAGTAAGTAATTAATTAAGTATGTATATACGACCTTTGCTTACAAGCAGATGCAGCAACCACTAAAATATCCTGTCGTCACATCAGTTTTTTCATGAAAATGAAACCTTCGTTTTGCGTTTAATTTATTAGCGACGCCATAGCGTAATTGGTATTTAAAGACTGATTGTTATTAACAAGTAGAAATTAAAGCTCGGCCTCACTCACCATTTATTATATTATTTAGTCTTCCGCTGTTTTGAACTTCAAAGCAAAGTTGAAATTTCGAATAGATGAAATTTTATGTCTTACGATACGGTAAATACGTGGTGTGTGAAGAATTAGTATACAATTGAAATGGATATTTAAAGAAGTGCCTAGTAGCAGACAACAATATTTTTCATTTTCCAGGAGATATATAAAAATGATTTCGTCCCAAAGTAGGGTAGAATTCACATTTGTGACTTTACATTTTCTTTCCAGTAACAATTTCACCAATGTGAATTTTACCATAGTTTGGAAATAAAATCAATTTTTTGTCTTCTGTTATCTGCTGTTGGGTCCTTCTTGAAGTACCCTCTTCAATTAAACCACAATATGTCAAACAAATTATTCGTCTAGAATTTTACTACACTTATTACAGAATAATTTTACGTCAGTAGTTCAGATGTCGTCCTTTACCACAGCAGGAAGTAAACAGTTCATAGGCCTAATCTTTAGTAGACATTTTCACAAATTTTTCTTCATAAAAGTTCAAAAAACATCAAAAACTTAAGAATCGAATATGGCGGGTAGTCAGAACAAAAGAAAAAGAGCTTAACTATAATGAACCACAACATTTTTGAGGAATTTTCTTTGGAATAGTGTAAGAAAATACGCGACTGAGAAGCATGCACGTACATAGATAATACGCACTACATAGTTTATGGCATATTCTGTTGTTTTTGAGACACTCCTGTTACTTCTTGCCCACTGTGAGTTGATTACTGTCACCAACCTGTGTTTAATGCCAATTGCCCACCTCCACCAGTCCCCAGTTTCCTTTGGTCAGTTGTGCGAAAACTTTAAATTAACGTTCATAGCAACACAAAGGAATAGAGTGATAGTTCTAACAAGTTAACTAGCAAAACGTTTGTTAGAAAAATCCCCCCCCCCCCCTTGTTACGTTGCCATGTCACAAAACATCTTGCAAATAAAGACCACATATAGTAAGGGATTTTTTTTTAAATTTGAAAATTAAGGGATTGAAATGTGGTGAAATGCATTATCAGTAAACCCTCGATATCGTTAAAACTCGTTGCGATATCGAGATTATTTTTGCTTCAGAATGAAATTTATACGAAAATGCATATTACCAAGTTTTTCGATATTTCGAGATCCGAAAATTAAAGCTATGAAATGCCGTAAAATGTGTTTTCAAACAATCCTTGATGACTCTTGAACACGTTTAGATATTGAGGTGATTTTGGTTTCAGAATTAAGCTTACGCATATCGCTAAAAAATGTTTCAGGATTTTTGAAATTCAACCTCTAAGGGCATTAAAAAATAATAATATGTTTTCATTTAATCCTCCGTATCTCTCAAACGTGTTGAGATATCGAGATGTTTTTAAATCGAGACTGAAGCGTACGTAAATTCTTAAATAACTATTTCATGATTGTTTAAAATTTGACAGTTTTGGGGGTGGAAGATGTAAAATGTTCCAGAAATCCCGAAAAGTAGGAATGACCATGGATAAATAATTTAAAAATTTTTTTACTTTTACTACCCTGTTGATTCGTAATCCTCTTTAAGCACGGGCATGTACAATCACATTAAATTTCTTAAGAATTCTGACGACCTATCTAGGCGTAGTTATTTTGAACACTGGTAGGAGGTTTTAGGTTCGAATCCCATGTAAGGCATGGCGATGGGAAACTGATGTGATATTATGTACGCACATGTTATTGGCCGCTGACAGAAGAGTTAATTTTAAGGCATGATAAAATTATCCTGTTATGTGTTACAGCAATTCTCATCACAATTACAAAAAACTCATAACTTTTAAACAGCTGGACAGATTTTCTTCATATTTAGTTAAGAACCATCTCGATGAAATATGTTTTCAATAATAAAAAAAATCATTCTAATAGGTGCACCTGTTTGGAGCTACGGAGCCGCAGGCTGATTCACAGACAGAATAGCCGTCAAACATGTAACATCTACACTTTTTGGTCAGGGGTAAGAAAATAAGTGAAAATTTACGATAAACGACTACAGTTTCTTGGTACAAGTGTCCTTAAAAACCAGAATATGGAAACTTGGAAAGAAGCCATTAGTTTTAACAAGCGGATGTTGTTCGTCCACAGCAAATTGACGGCACCATTCCAACACCAACATAAATTATCATGATGTGTGGCTTCCGACTGCTGTTCACGAACCGGTAACGGAACCGGTTAACGTTATAGAGTGAGATAACGTCACAGATCGCGGAGAAGGCAAACGGCACACGAGTGCCATTTTTTAAAAATTCTACTGTCAGATGTCTATATAGATTATCGTAGCTATTCTTATGACATAAGTTGACGCACTGGTATTCAGGTGACATGCTTTCGGATAAATAATAATGTCAGCAAATGTGCATTAGAGAAAAACCCTTCCTTTGCGACAAGCACACCATCCCATAAAAAAAGCTTAAATAAATCCAACTCGTAAGCAAGTTTACGCACAAACACAAGACCCAATAGCGTCATCAGATTAGAAACATGAATTGGAAAATTTAAGCGGCATGAACTACACGAATACAAAATTAAGTAGGTACGAAAATCTAAGTTTTCTTTTGTCGTTATTGTCATTTTTACAAGTTTTACAAACTTGCAATATTTAAGTCATACAAATTACGCAATCACTGATACATAAAATGAACGTGTTTCGATTCTTAATTACAGGACAGATTTATCAGTGTAATACAAATCAGAGTATAGACTTATAGGTGATTCGGAATAAAGTGAGCACTAAAAAAAGCCCTGATTAATTTCTATTTCCTGCCAGTTTATATCTTTCCGCTACATGTAAACATCAACATTGCCACGTGCTTTTATTTACATAGTCTTGTATAATGTTTACTTTTACGTTACAGTGCTCCGATATATTTTAGCTACAATATGTACTCATTAAATGCACGGGAGGCTGAATACATGCTATATACTCAGTAGGTGGTAATCTTAGTTATAAATACCTGCGAGTTAACGTCTTATAACACTGGTTTCTCTGCGTCTACTCTAACGGCGCTATTAATTACCGTTACGAATCTCGTAAATCCATGCACAGTATATTCGAACTTTTAAATTAAAACCGTCACTAAAAAAACACACGACACACGCAACTCAAGAATTAAAATTC
>PNEQ01001707.1:0-24979 GCA_003012365.1 Medauroidea extradentata | reverse complement strand
TCTCAAGACTGCAAAATCAGCTACAACGTCAAGGAATCAACAGCATTAAGGTAGAGTGACAAAGCGACCTGTTATTTTAACTGTTTTCTTGAATTGTAAGAAATTCCAGGCTTTTAGTAATATTTTTTGATATAAATGACATCATTTTGCACCTTAAAATCCAAATTTTTCTGGGGGAGGGCCCCCAGACCCCCCCCCCTCTTTGGCTTGGGGTATGGATAAAAATCCTCCTGATTTTCCATTTCTGGAAGTTGGAAGGTCTGTAATTGCATTAACATAATGGGAATTGCATTACCATAATGGGAATATCATCACCTGATCATATCAGTTTGGTTTCCCCATTTTCCCCATCGCAGGCAAATGAGTTATCCTCAGATCGGTACAGATTGGACTGTGAAAGGTGCATGAGTACTTTGGCTGAAGTGCTTTCTAAGGGTATGGGAGGGCTTTAGGAGTTTGTCACTGTTAATGATAGTCACAAAGGTCAAGAGTGTGATGAAGGGAAGGTTAGTAGTGCAAATGATAGTGACAGTTCAGCCCAGTTGATGTGGCTCCCGTGAGTGACGAAATAGGAAAGAGGTAGATTATACATGGCAGTGGTAAACACAACAAAAAGGTTTCATTCAGGAAATAGAGAATCTTGTGAGGGCAACTTTGAGAGTGAGCAGGTTACAGGATTTCCTGTTGAGGCGACCTTGCTCAGCAATAGTCCTGCTAAGGGCCGTGGGTATCCAATGAGAGACAGGTTAAAAATAAAGTTATCTATGTATACTGAGCTGCAGAAAGGGATGTGTGTGTTGTCTGTAGTATAATTGTATGTTTTATGTAGCACAGGGTTAAGGAGCAGGTTGACAATGCAATTGTTTGTAGTTTATTGTTTAAGGGACACTTGTTTGTTGTGGACAGTGTAATATTTATGTGTGTTCTTGGTTATGCATTTGTAGTATAAATTTGTATACCCATCTTTCTTCCATATAACATGTGGGGGAAGAGGGTGGGATATTAGTCTGAGAGGTTGGCTGCACGCGGGGGTGCAAAGTGGAAGTGTCGGGCAACATGGCTATAGTCAGTCAGTCTATGGGATTTTAGTTAAATAAATACAACACAAACGTGTTAAGTTTTTTTTGTGTACAGGCTTGAACCATTGCTTCAGAGAATAAAGCAAAGCAGAAACACTGTGTTGATGCCTATCATTGATGTGATAAGTGATGAAACACTGGAATACATGTTCAGCAAATCTGCAAAAGACTTCTTTCAGATAGGTGGTTTTACTTGGAGTGGTCATTTTACATGGATCAATATACCACCTGAAGAGGAAGCACGTCGTAAAAGCCCAGTAAGCCCTGCAAGGTAATATATCTGTTTTGTAACTGTACTTCTCGGTAGAAGTTCTCCATTCCATTTTAGTTAACTGTATGGTATTTAATGTAACATTGTAGACCAGATTTGGAGTAAGTACTTTGTTATCTTAGGCTTTGGGCTTTGTTTAAGTTATAAACAATGAAAGTTTTATTATTATTATTCTGGCCAATGTCTGAATTTTCTGTGGTGGCAAAATTCAAATGTCTATAGTAGAATGTTTTAAGTTACATTTTTGAGGGTTCAGTCTTACAGTTGTGTACGTGAGTTTAAACAAAAACCCTAGTTGAAAAAATTAAAAATGCAAGTATTCTTTTTTACATCTTTTAACTAGAGAAGTGCTGAAAAGTAATCATATTTGTGAAATGGTTCTTGGAAGCCCTATAGTTGTAAAATCTTCTGCCTCAAAGAATTTTTGTCCATATGTATAGTAGCAAAATAAATAAGGTGTACCGCCATAGTTGGCAATTATTCATTTGTGGAAATAGATACAATTTATTATATGAGAGGTAATTTTAATAAGTATTATGTATGTTCTAACCTGGAACAAAAAAAAAAACAAACACAATGAAAACATGGCAGTTTAGTATACTGTACATATTTTCTGTTGGCTTCAGCATTCATTGTTATACTAGGATTAATTAAATAAAAGTTGGTAGAACCCTGTTGCTGTCCTGCTGCGGCTAGTTGGCTTGCGGAAGTTGTGTGTATGCACACTCACCATCTCTGTTTCTCTCTTCCTCCCTTTCTTTCCTTCTCTTTTATTCTCTTATATTATTTCTCTCATTCCCCCTCTTTCTCTCATTCCTCTTCTTTCTCCTTTTCTTTCTCTCTCTTTCTCCCTTGCTTTCTCACCCTTTCTTTCTCACCCTTTCTTCTTCTCTTTCTCCTTCCCTCCCTCTCTCTTTTCCCCCCTTTCCCTCTCTCTTTCTCTGCCTTAAATACGAGGGTTTGTTGCATGTCTTTGGTTTATGGCTACTCCCACAACAGGTACAGGTCACATTATGATTTGTCTAAGAAATAGATTCAGTGTAATCTGAAACAATCCTTCCACTGGCTGTTAGACGTTTAACTAATTTCATTCTTGGATAGTGGTTGTTCTGTTTCTCCAAAATTCATAATTTGTCCTCCAACTATATAAATCACGTTTACCAGTGTCAACCTGTCTTGAAAGGAATACTCAGGATCTTTTCTCCAATGTGAAATGTTGTATTGTTTTGCCTGTTCTTCATAATTTAAGTTTCTAGAATAAGATGGAAAAAGTTCTGGGTATTTTGAATTTATTTTATGGTACTTGAAGCACAAGTGAGATCCAGAGGTCAGAATGTATCTTTGTGTGTGTTTAAGGTAACAAACTCAGAAAAAATAAGTCGCTAGACATCTTATTATAGCATATTGTATACATGTTGTTTTGCATAGAGTGCTTACAATTATGAAGCATTTGCATTGCTTCCATGTAGTACTCAAAGATAAAGGATACCGTTCCCTTAACCAGTCCCTAAACCCAAAAACACAACGAGTTATATTTTCATGAACCCGCACCATTCACATCTTATTCTAAACCAAATTTGTATGCAAGGAACTTATTGAAAGATTGTTACAACAGCCTTTCTGATAAGTGATAGTAAACTGGGTGTAGAATATAAATAATACAGATTGATAGATCTTTCACACATTTGTTAGTACATGTGCACAATCCTTTATCAGAAATTCTGAAATCCTAATAGCTCAAAAATCCAATAAATTTTCTGGGCTTGTGCAGCGAAATTTTTGTTTGCACAGCAACAGGCAAGTGTGAGTGAGTGGGGCAGAAATTTTTGTCAGCGCTTAACATTGAGGTCTTTAGCACTGGTGGGTAAGGGGGGGTGACATGATGCGAGTATGGAGCGACGCCGGAATGAAAGGGCGGGGGAAACGGGAGCGAGTTTGAGTCATGTGGCTTGCCCATTCAAAACAATAAGTACATTCGCCAAAGATTGCGTGTATCATTAATTTTTCCACACTTAGTGAACATTAAAAAGTGATAGATGATCGAAATCTGCTACAATCGATAGTATCGTAGGTTGATTACAGTGAGACAGCTTCCAGTATTCTTAGACTTATATGTTTACTGCTTTCATAAGTTGGCTGCAATGAAAACATTCAGCACTCATAGGTTGGTGGTATCAAACATCTGTGACCGTGCATCATATGTACTATGATATTATGATGCCTTGTAACGGAATAAGTATGGTAACGTTAGACGTGTGGCCAAATTTTAACGAATGTCATTATTGTAGCTGATCTCTACTATTTTACAAGTTGAATAGTTTGTTTTATTATTTGAGGAACTGTAATATTTAAATTAATTTAATAAATTTTTTTAAAATACTTATTTTGGCTGTTGGTATCCAACAAACCTGCACATTGCGGTTATGTATGACGTTCGATTTACAAGACTGTTTTCATTATTTTCCCTCGTTCTGCATTCTTTTTGGTTGGTCATTCAAAAAACTGAGTTTCTGGAATTAATTGTACTTATTTACCACTAATAAAGATGTTTAGTTATAGTATATTGCCCAAAACCCTAAATGCACATTGCATAATCTAAAGTTATTCGTATATTCAGAAATTCAAAATACTTCTAGTCTGGAAGATTTCGGATATATGATTGTGCAACTGTAGTTCAAAGCCTCAAGACTTGCTGTGCACGCTGTGAGATTCAATACCAGCCCAATGACTGCATTCAAATTATTGGTAGATAAATGGAAAATTTGTTGATTCTTTTAAATAAAAGCTAGAATCAGACCATATGTGTTTTTATATTACTTTCCTGTTTGGCCCACAACTATGACCCTTCTAGATGGTTCTGAACTAATAATATACAACAAAGTATGGGCCCAGTGATGGTACACCACTGTCTTCGCATGCAGTCAATGAACAGCTGATGTCTGCTCAGGTGTACAGTTAATATTCTGTAGGTGGGTGATCTTACAGATTTGAGAGATTTTGAATTATCGGGTCTCAAAAATGTTGCAGACTGGTTTACTATTCGGTCAACATACATCTAAGCTCTGAATTATACACTCAGATTAACTTAAACATAATACTGTTGCAGTATAAGGAGAAATTAAATAATATTGCTATTTTGTGTAATTAATACTCATTTAAGGCCTTTCACTATACACTTAACACTGACAATTAAATTCTCCTGTGCAATCTACAGACATAAGTATATTAACGTAATCAAATTTCTTTGCAAGAAATTATGTCCATCAGTATAGTCCTATTGTTAAAAATTGTTTATTTACGTTTGATATCTCCATATTACAACCGCTCTTCTCTACACACTGTTATATTTTCATTTGTCGCAGGCCTCCCATTGAATGATCTCCAGTAGGCTGCAGTCACTGGTTATCACCCAAAATCACAGTTGGCCTCGTAGCTTGTCGTCACCGACATCACTTGCTGCTCTGCTTGCACACTCGTCTATCCCACTTATCTTCAGAGTTGCGGGACTTGCTCGTTACTCTAAAAAGTTGAACTCCCAGTCTGGCAGTAATTGCCCTTATATGGTAGGGACGCTATTTCTGGAAAGCTCCTTTAACAAAAAGGTCAAAAGGGGCCTATTTTTTCTGTTGTGGGTATCTCCTACTTGGAGCTGTTTATATGTTGTAGGTATGTTAGCAAGGAAGCTGTGAGGATTGTATAGGCTTGTGCACCTACTGCTTCATTGTCAAACTGCACAATTCACAGAACTTTATGCAATGTTTACGTCTTGTTTTAGCTGTAAAACTTTTGAGATTTTTTACAAGTCTCTTGTGCTATTTATATAGCCCCCAAAGGCTGCTTTAAAATTATACTTTAGGTAATAAATCATAATTTAACAGCATTACTTAATTTTTAACCAAACTAGTTAAAATTAAATTATCTTTAACAATTTAGCAACATTAAACTAAATTTTACTTAAATAAATGTAAGTAAATGAAATATATATATACTTTACAGTTAACAATTGTTGCCTATTTTCAGGTCCCCAACGATGGCTGGTGGTCTATTTGCAATTGACCGTGAATTTTTCTGGGAGATTGGAGCATATGACAAAGATATGGATGTTTGGGGAGGTGAAAATTTGGAAATGTCTTTTAGAGTGAGTAGTAACTTAAGAATTCCTAGTTATACATTAGTAATAAGGTAGTTTATTATATTCAGACACCAGAATCTAGAGGCTTAAAATATATTCTTTGTGAAGTTTGTAAGATTGAATGCTGCATTTTTAGTGGGAGAATGAAAGCTATTCCATCATTAAATATTTTGGACATTTTGAGTTTGTGTTCCAGGGAACCAGTGAATTAGGTTTATTTTTCAAATTACGTTAGAATGAAATTTCAGTTGTATCAGGCTCTATAGTTAATGTGATTGAAAAATGCAAAAATAAAAATACACGAAACATTTTACTCCAAAATAATATATAATGTTTAAAATATATTTGGTGGTTGATTTAAACATACAATGAAAAAAAAGTTTAGTGGCAGTTGTAATATTATAACGTAGGGGAAAACTTGCAGAGAAAAGTCTGTCATCAAACAACTAGTCTTGTTGTGCACCAGACCAAAAGTCACTCTTAATAAATAAAATTAAATGTTGGTAGACCATAAACTAAATGTAGAGAAACAAAGTATAGCAAGAGGCAAACTAGGAGAGGATTAGGACCGTGGGATTTTTTTCAGGAACTGCAAGTATTTTTCAAAAAACTGCAAATAAATGTTATTAACAATAATATAAGACTGTACTTTAACCAATCCACTGGCGGGGGGAGGGAATATACCCACCACGACTGAAGCCGTGTAGTAACAGACCACCCAGCCACACCCTTGCGAACTGGGTCTGTTATGATGAACTGAACAGGTCAGCCAACTCGTTGAATTATTTTATTTGCCACTACATACTAGCTCTGTATTTAGTATCACTCAATGAATACAGAACTATTTAAATTATGTATTGAATTTAAAGATTTGACCTCTGGTTCAGTTTTTATTCCAGATAGTTAACCATCACTTGAATACGAAAAAATTAATGAATTATTCATCCAGTCACAAGTGTATTCACTTTTTGCAGTGAAATTCCAGAAAACAGTTACAATGTTCAACAAAACAAAGTCCCTAGTTACATTTATGTCAAATAACACTTGTCTGCCCTTTTACACATAGTTTGCATCTCTCTTTACTTGTGAACACAGTGAAGTTATTCACCATATCATATTTGATGTCTTCTGTTTTCTGCTTTTTTTTGGCTGCTCTTCTCCTAACTCTTGATTGCTTGGTCTTCCTCTCTTTCGTTAAACATGCAGCTGTAATCTATATACGACAGTGTTTTCAATGTAGTCCTATACAGAACCACTAGCATGTCGGATATGTCTAGTCCTCCCATGTGTGTGTTGAAGTGTTTTACTGTTGCAAGGCAAGGTAAATCTACTCTCTATTTTTTATGTTTTGCTGTATCTCTTGATTGTGGTAACAGGATCAGATGCTACATATGAAGTTGCCAAGACTACAGCTCTGTTGTCGTACCATTTTACAACAGCTAGTTTCTTGTTGTCTTCTACTTTTTGATAGTGTGAACAACGGCCAGATCTTGCAAGCTGTTTGTCAGCCTTCAGCGGGCATCACCGTAAGCTGTTTGCCCGTAATGTACCCAAACTGAATATGCCATATTCATCCTGCAGCCACTGAATCAATTCAACGGAGCCGTAAAAGTTGTCCAAGTAAACTATTTCACACTGTGGATTTTGAATGGTTTGCATATAGTTACAAGTTTTCCACTCATTCCTAGCTGTTTTTCTTCGGGGGTAAACGAATATCCACAGAATGTATTCTCGCCAACATATGTAAGGAAATCATTTACAATTCCTGAAACACCAGACCGAACAATCATTTTGTAACCCCATTTCTTCGGTTAGTTCTTTACATTTCGTCATCCCGAGCCAGCTTTGGTGCCCTTGTAGGGTATCATCATTTCGTCAGTGGTGTTACATGAACAAGACAAAGGACTGTAAACTAAATGGATGTAACATTTACTTAATGATTTAACAAGATTTGGCGAATGAGTCCACAGACACGATCACTCACTGCCATGTTGAGTTGTAGACTGTTGTTGCTGGAACAGGGACACCAACCTAAGAGTTGGCAATGACAAGGTCGCCAACTCACACCAAAATGTACGTCCAATATAGCAGCCCGAGAGCGGGAAATTCAAACTGGGCATGTGTGTCCAGGTAACACTAATCACAATCTTGCACGACACAATCATCACACATATATGAAATACATATATAAAAATGTACAAGTCCGAAACATCCCCACCACCTTGAAATAACTATTTCAACTTTTCGGCTGGCAATGGGCAGAGCTTCACTGCAGAGGGTTTTAACAATCCCGAGGCAGTGCGCACTGTGGCTACGCGAGATATCCCATCCTTGCCTGGGTGGAGCTCTACAATACGGCCCAATTGCCACTGCAGAGGCGGCAGTCGGTCATCCTTTACAAGGACCATCTGGTTGGGAGCAAGGCTCGTCTTCGTCCCATGCCATTTTGGACGCTGTTGCATAGTGTGCAAATACTCCTTACTCCAACGCTGCCAAAAACTCTGGTGAATTTGTTCCACAAGTTGCCACTGCTGGTGTTTGTTCATAGGCAGGCCTCGCAGGTTTCGTTCAGGGACAGCAAGCAACGGTTCAAAGGTCAAGAAATGTCCTGGTGTTAGGGCACTCAAGTCATTGGGGTCAGGACTCAATGGGCACAGAGGCCTAGAATTCAGTACAGCCTCTACCTAGACCAAAACTGTGTACAACTCCTCAAATGCTAAGATTTGATTCCCAATGACCTTGAGTAAATGAACTTTTACAGACTTCACGCCTGCTTCTCAGAGGCCTCCAAAATGTGGTGAGGCAGGTGGGATGAAATGCCACGTTATGCCTAGAGAGGAGAACATATCAGCGACACAGGTTTGATGGGCAGCAGAGGAGAGTGGGCCCCCACAAAATTGGTCCCACAGTCGCTATAGATGTCGGATGCTCGGCTAAGAGAAAATAACAGCACATGTGTTACATACATACACAAATAAAATCTTACTTCGCCTGGCTCTACTCGACAAAGTGGCAGCCTTTGTAAGCTGTATCACACGGCCGTACTGTGCGCTTATCGCCTACCTCAGACATAACATGTAGATGAAGTTTCAGGGTGGGGGAACTATCTAAAAACTCTTATAATAAATTAATGATCCATTATCACTAATACTCAAAATACTGGAATGCAAAAAATAAAAGGTGAAGAGTTATTTGAAGCATGAATCTGAACAACAAAATTAATGCATGTCAACAAAAATAGTAAGGCCAAAAAAATTGCTTCACAACAATATGTATACTGTTTAGTAATTTATGCCATGCTACAAACCAGAAGAAATTAGATAAAAATATTAGTAAATCTATGCATTGCTGCAGTAGATTCATGTATCTGTATGTTGTATCTTGTAGCAAGAAAGGGGAAGCACATGCACTGTTGTCAGTGTATTTTTTTTCTTGGGCTGGAAGTTTTCAGATATCACTTCAAAAGCATATTAGGTTAAGGGTGCTGCATATTAAAAATTAAGATTATTTTACATTTGTGTCAAACACTCTGACATACTTGTTTGTGGTAAATGTGATTTCAAAGCTAATTGACAATTATATTGTCTCTCTCTCTCTCTCTCTCTCTCTCTCTCTCTATATATATATATATATATATATATATATCTATATAGACACATAAATTAGTGATGCACCAATAAGATTTTACTGATTACCGAAACAATATAGATAATTAACCTAATCATCTACCGATACAGACTGATTACCAATTATTTTATCACATTTTCATCTAAATTGAACAAATATCAGGCAATACTAAGAAATATTTTCACTGGCCTATATATTACTTATTTTTATCTTATCAAAAAGTAAATATATCACAATCACACAGTTGACATTTAGTAGTCATAAGTCAACATTGGCAAATTTTTACTTTAAAAAACAAGCTTTTTTAAGTTCACTGGCAACATTCTGTTGCGCTTCTCTTGGAGAATGTTTCCTGCTGAAGAAAATAACCTTCTATGGAGCAGAAGTACCAGGTGAAGAAACGACACATCTAGAAGTGCCAGTTGACTCAGAAGTCGCATCACATTTTGCACTGTCATGCCACATTCAAAATATTTTTCACTCTTTCAATGCTGTCAGGACTTTGGAATGGGTGGTGTTTATAATGAGGATCAAGCATCCTAGCAACTAGGTTAATCCCAGTTTTTTCAAGTTCACCAAGAAGTGAGCCAAGTGCATTTTTCAAATTGGTTGCAAAAGATTTTGTGACACCTATAACCTCTGTTATCTTCGTTTCCAGCATGAGAGTCAGGCTGTTGACTAGTGGTATAGCATCTGCTACAGATGATTTTTCACCTCTTGACTGTCTTGGTCACATCTTCAAAGTATGTAAGAAGATCTATGAAGATCTATTAATGGCTCAACAAGCAACCAATTTTCAGCTGTAATCCAACAGCTAAACTTCAAGCAATTTTGAGAACCCCTATGATAAAAAGATGCTGTTCTACAAGTTATTGTAACATATGAAGAGTAGAGCCACACTGAGTCGCAATAGCTTGAATAAATACATGCTGAGGTTTGTTTACCTTTCTCTGGGAATCAACAAGTATTTTTTTGGATGTTGTTGAAAGACTGAAATGCCCTACAATCCTCCTGAATGTAGCAAGATGCTCACAAAAAGTATGTTGATTCAGCAGGCCATTCTTGAGTACATGCTGAAAACAGTAAGCTAAGCACTCTAACAGCACATTTCATATTTGGTGCATTATCAGTAACAACTGCGCATACTTTATTACCAATCTCCCTGTCTTCAAATATGTGTAAGAGATTGTCTGCATAGTTCACTGCAGTGTACAAATCACCTTAAAAAGGTAATACTTCAAGATAGAAATGTTCCTTCTGAGACGTCTTTGCTCCGTGGGCAGTGACACTAATGAAAACATTTATCTGAGATGATAGCTCACTTGTCAACAAATCTGTAGTGACAGCAATATTATCAATATTCGGAAGTCTCTTTCTTACTTTATTTTTCACTTTCTCATACATTTTTGGAATTACTGTGTCATCCATGTGTTTCCTAGAAGGAATATTGTACCTCGGAACTGCTTTAGACATGAGACGCCTAAAACAGTCATTATTCACTATGTCATATGTTTGCATGTCTGCACATATAATTTCAGCAATCAGTTAAGAAAATTCCTGTGATCTTGGGTCATTGTAATTGTACAGTAAGTTTTTTCGACTACATCTTGCAGTGTTGATTTAAGTAGACTTACTTTTTATTTGAGAAGGGCCAGCAACCAAATGTTCTTCAGTAGAGCACGTCTGGTTTACACTCTCTGCAAATTCCCAAGGATGCCTTGTCTTAACATGATGTAACATGTTGGTGGTTGTGTAGCTTGATCGGCAAGCACCACCACGTGATTTTAAAGAACCACTATATAAACATATTGTTTTACTGTTGTCGTCTTGGCTTTCAGTAAAATGTTTCCTGCTTCGCTTCTCTTTTCCCGTGTTGCCATTATTTGAAGACTGTCTAGTTTTCAAAAAACACAAATATGAATTCACGCACAAATATTTACGTTTAAAGACACCCTTGGAATCTTTCCACAGATTATAGAACATCAACATAGACACCAATAGCGGGAAAGAGTAAGCCAACATTGAAGTTAGCAAACAGACGGTGCTAGAGCTACTACTATCGCTCATATTGGAAAACTGATTTAAATGCCGCCATGTTGGAAATCTAATGAATATGAATGCAGACATCTTGGATTTCAGCCGAATTCAAACGCTATCATCTTGGGAAAATTCAAATGTCACCATCTTATAATTTAGTAGTTCGGCACACTGGAACAAAACAAACAGGAGTCAACTTGACTGGATTTGTTTGTATGGACATACTCCATTGCGAAATAAATGACTGTCACAAGAAAACTAAAAGTAAAAATAAGAAAAGAAAACATAAAATGCAGAGTATGCTTTTTATGTTTTCTTGTCTTATTTTTACTTTTAGTTTTCTTGTGACAGTCATTTATTTCGCAATGGAGTATGTCCATACAAACAAATCCAGTCATGAACTCCCATTGCACAGTTCTTTCAAAGATCAGGAGTCAACTTACCTACATTGGTATCAGTATTGAAATAATCTGTGATTACGAGTAATCGGTTAAGTGTAATTATCGGTGATTATCGTTAATTGGTATCAGAATCGGTGCATCACTAATATACACACACACACACACACACACACACACACACACACATATATATATATATATATATATGTGTGTGTGTGTGTGTGTGTATCCTCGATACTGTTTAATCTCATGAATCCAGAATCCATAATGTAGTTATTTGGAATTTATATGACGTGGAATGGTTTTAGAAGTGCTAAAAACACATTGAATTCTAGAATATGAATGCCTGGTACACTGTATTGAAGTTATCTTTTGACCATGAGTGGAGGAGAATGTTCACTGCAAAGGCTCAATGTATGGAAGACATTTTTATTTAAAAATGCTTTCAACTACCTCAAGCTGTTTATTCAGGTGCACAGTTTTTTTTAACCTACAAATGTAAGTTTTCCCATTTTTAATTTGTGGAAGAGTCTTTAATTTTCTTTCAATGTTTTATACTATTCATAGTTTGAAAGGAGTTAAGACAATTCCTTTCAGCTTCTGTTCCTTCAGTTTCTATAAATGATTTGTTTTATTTTTACATGTTTTAGAGTAGGGTAACTTTGTCAATTTATTATGGTAGCTGTGATGTATGGATTTTATCTGTCTGTGATTACTTGTGTGAAAAATTAAGTTGAGCTGTGTTTTAGTTTGGATGAACGCTAGGCTTTCTTGTTATTTGGCACTCCAAGTTTTATTGTGAGGGGTGTTTTTGTGTAATTTGTGTAAACTGCTCTTGGCCTTTATTATTATTTTGATCAAGTTACATTGATAAGCACTTGCTTATTTCTTGTCTGTTGCACATCCACCTTATTAATTACTAAAAGTTTGGCTGCTTTTCTAAAGAGTGTATTTTTGAAAATTAAACACCAACTTGAAACTCTGTTGCAAAAAATTAGACAAGACTGTAACTTCATCATTATCCTTTTAGCTTAGCAGTAGCCTAAGTGTATTTAAATCACCTTATCCTTTGTTTGGGCTGTGCAAAATGTCTTGTATTTTAACTTAAATGTTTTTGCATGTTTGAGGTAAGTGGGCAAGCAGCAGATCTCTCTCTCTCTCTCTAACCCAGGAATAATTTGACAACAGGTGGTGGTGCATGTTGGGTAATGTTGTGTTTGCTGTAAACCAGGCACCACAACCTTGAGAAGATTGATGTGCTGTGTGCCACTGCTAAACTCAAGGTAAGCACAGTTCAGCTTTTATTTAACCATTACTTTGTCAAAGTAGTCCTCTTAATTATTAAAACTACTATATTTGTTTATGAGAACTCCAATGGTAGTTGCATAGCATGGGAAATTCATATCACATCAGCATTTGAGGCTGCTTATCAAAGTGTTCAGCACTGGCATGAATGTGCTTTAAAGCCATGATCTATCATTTCGACGTCTTTAACAATAATTATATTTTTTATTCCTAAACGAGAGCAGATATCGTAAAACGATTGCACAGTTTTGTTATAAATGGTTTTTATTATGTAGTTTTATTTTTAACTAGACAAAAAATTTTATACATTTGGTAAACTGGTTCATTAATGAGAATTTCCTTAATTGCATAATTAGATAAAACCATTGTGTAATTTGTCCTGAAAAAATTTATTAACATTGTGTACACTCTTTTAAACAAAACTGTGCAGCAATTTTCGATATCTGCTCTTCTTTAGGATTTTAATAATAAATATTATAAAAGCAGTAGAAATTATTGATCATGGCTTTAATTATGGGCTTCTGTGATCTGCCAGTACGTGCGATGGTAAACTGTAGTGCTGCAGTTATTTGTTGTATGCTGTTTTTTAACTTTAATTCAATGGCCCATCTATATTTGTACTTTTTTTTTTTTTTTCATTTTAGCACTGTATGTTTTACAAATATGCACACACTCATTGGTTTCTGCTAATTGCAAGTGAATGCACTATAAATGCATTTTGACTGCACTTGTAATCCTGCATGCAATATATGTTTTGTGCCTCTTCATGTTTGAAAACAACTGAACTATGTCTGAACTAGGCCAGTTCTGTTCAAAAATAAATGTTGAGTTTGTAATGTTTTATCATTTCAAGAGAAAATCTGGTATAGCCTCGCCAAAACCACTTAGTGATGTAAGAAATAACCAATTTTAATTTGTTAAGAGAGTGGTTACTATATTGGGAATTTAATTTATGGTGCCTTGATGAAAAGCAATTAGAAATTTAAACTTGAAGACTGAATTTATAAATAGTTCCACATATTTTTCAGAGTTGATTTGTTACATGCAAAGAACTGTTTGCATAATTTTGAGACCTCCACCCTTTCTTGGTAAATTGCAATTTATAGTACGTTTAACATTGAGCATGCATGGTCATTAATAATTATTGTTAATTTTTAAACATTATTTTAATCATGAGTATTTCTTTAACTGTAAGAAACAAATAACAGTTGTGATAGTATAGTTAAACAGTAAATATACTCTTGACTTAATTGTATTTGTTTCCTAATGAGACATTATCTATGTTAAAAACACCTTGGATAGACTGAATTTTGTGGTGCTAGCATATTTTACTCGGGCATTAATTTAACTGATTGAACTATCAGTTGTGCATTAATGTTTATCAAAAATTATGTCTAAAACACAGTTATTAGTAGTCAGGACTTTAAATTTATCACAACAAATTGAATTCGAGATATGGCTGAATGAACCTACTCTGCACTTGCAGAGGGTAGACTCAACAAAATTAAAAAAAGTGTACAACAAGCAAAATTAAAGAGTAGAAAATCAATTTTATCATCTGTAATTACTTCTGAAAATCTTTTCAAAACAAGTAAACATTATTACATTGAACAATCCAACTAGTTAATTTTTCAAATTTAGACTGCATGTGTATTATTTCAAAACTAATAAATTGAAAGTGAAAGAAGTTGCATGTACAGAAGTTAAGAAAGAACATGCAGACATAGGAAACAATTCCATTAAACCCTTTCGAAAGTTGCAACACTAGCATCATGAAAAAATGTGCCTGTATGCACACTTACCGTTTCTTGCACGATCAGGACTGAATATGTATACACATTGTGAGCTCGCATAATTTCCGTTAATAAAGGTAATCTTTATTAAAGAGTCATTCTATTTTAAATCAGCACATGCCGTTTACCTCACCAGGTTTGATTTTAATGAAACTTTGTATGATATATGTATTTTTTTAAAATTTTTTGCACGAGATATAGGCTATTTGGTCAACTGCCATGAAGAAAAAAAGTGAAATTTCAGGGTAGTTTTTAAGGAGCCTTAACTTTTTATCCCTTGCTACTACAAAGCTCTGTCATAGCTCTTTAGATAGCTTTAAAATTAAGTATTTTATTATGTTCCGAGCAAATTTTACCTGAAATCAAAACTAACCCTCTTTTTTTTTTTTACGGTTGAATAGTACCTGAAAAAAACTTTCTGCAACATTTAGCTAGCTATAAAATACTAAGCAGGTGATAATGACTTATTATTTTCATACATAGTAGACAGCAGCGAGTACCATATTTACTTGTGTATAGTGTGCACTTTTATTCCAGAACAACTGATAAAATTCAGGGGTGCGCGCTATACACGGAAAATAGAAAAAAAATTATGTGAAAAAAAGGCCGGAGGTCTGTCTAGAAAAGGGGTTGGGTGTTGAGAAGGCGAAGTTGTAGTCGTAAACTGAGGGGTGTCAAGAGTGGGAGGCATAGAGAGAGAATGTTCTCACTGTCAGGTTCCTCCATCACTACTCCTCTTCCTTTCCTTTTCCTCCCCCTCCCCACCACCCTTGCTCTTTTGTACCTTAGCTGCTAAAACCCTAATTTTTTTGTTGTCCTTGTACATGTTCCTGTTCAAAGTGCTACTCAATGTTTGCACAGTACCCGGGTTAAAAACTTGCCTGATATAGACAGAATTTTACCAACTTTTACACAGATACTTTTTAACTGTTGGTTACAAAGTATGCTGCTCTGCAATTTGACGTGGCAGAAACAAAATTTCGTGGGTGGCGGGTGGAAGATATATAAGTAAATTTTGACTTCTCCTGATTTGCTATCATTCCATGGCGAAAGAAAGAAAGAAATAAGGGTGTCATTGTTCTCTTTTTTCCCCCTTCCCCATCCCCCACCCGGGAAAGATATTTGACGTCTCATCTCTTGATCAGCTATCATTCCATGGGAAAGGTAGGGAAAAAAAAGAGTGTCATTCTTTTTTCCCTTCCCCCCTCCCTTTTCCAACACACCAGGAGAGAGAAAAAGAGGCAAGCTTGCTGCTGTCACGTCATAGCATCTCATGGTTGTGGAGGAAGAGGGGGGGACATGCTGGAAGCGGTTGGCACAGCAGAGCGAGAGAGGGAAGGAATGTTGTTCAGGTGCGCAAACTCACACACATGTGCGCGCGAGGTGAGGGCTGGCAGGCAGCAAGCGACCTTGGTAGAGAGACAAGTCGCACACCTCCTGGCTCATGGCCACCCACCTCTCTGCCTTCACACTCTTAACCAGTGTGAATATTATCTTTCCTCTCTCTTTTATATGTTGCCAGCCAAGTTTCCCTTTCTCCCCCCTTCCTTGACCTTTCCGTTTGAGCCTCCCTCGTGCTGCTTTGCCCACTTGCTCGGCTTGTCCTCCTGTGTTTTTTACATACTAGAAAGTCACTTAAATTTTTTTTCCCTGTAACTTGTTGCAAGAATCATAGTGCACATTACACATGAGAGCACATTACACACGAGAGTGTACGGTGCTACTAGGGAAATAAATAATTTAGATGGTATTTGGTCACCTTTACAAGATATAACACCCCTCCCCCATGTAAATAATTATTTCAAGTACAGTAGTTCCCTTTTTCAAGGTCAAAAAAGGGCGTGTGGGGGAAAGGGTAAAACAATTTTTTTTTTGTTTTTAAAAGAGAGTATTTTTAACATCTTTTAAACAAAAGAAATTTCAACTTGATACTTTTAGCATTTTGGAAACTACAAACCCTCTGGATATTTATTGTTTCTGTACATACGTTTGAGAATAATAAATTATATATTTCAAGATATTTCATTTATAAAGAAATAAAAAAGGTTTAAATTATTTTTTATGCTGTGTTTATCTTTTATTGTGTAATAAAATTGGGCTTTAAATTGTGAGCGTGTTGACAAAAATTGTTGTATCAGCTAACAGCACAGCTGTGCCTGTTTGAACATGCACAATTCTGATGCTGTCCGTGTAGTTCAGTTTGCTGTAGACCTCCGATACCAAAGGAAGTGGTGTTACGGCATCTTTACAAGCTCATCAGTGGTTTGGTATTAGTATTGTTGATAATTTGGTACTTAGGCTTCATGTACATATTTAATGAACTGTTTAATAAATAATACATGATGGAGTGTTCAGTAGGGGTTTTCAAGAAGGAACCTTGTAATATTTTAAGTTATAGCAGATCTTATACCATAGCTGATTTTTCTGAGGTTATTGCCAGTTATAAGAACTTAATTCGTATGAGAACTGATTGTGATATCATTGAAACAGTCTGTACATATATTGAGAAAATTTTTTTTTAAAAATTTACCCGGTTGTATGGAAATTCATGCTGTGCCCCATTTTCTGTACACAAGAAGTAAATTACTAACGCGTTGCGGGTTATAAATTTAGATTTATGCATACAAAATCCCAAACTGAAACTCATTCCTGGTAAAGCTGTGTGTTGCAAATGTTCATCCAAAATACGTAAAAGTGAGTCATCTGATGACAGTGACATTTGTGAGCCAGCCGGTGTGTTAAGGATTCTGTGAATAAAGCATGCTCTTGGCGTATCTCTAGTAAAAGTTCAGAAATTTATTAAAATTGATATAAATGTTTTTTATTTCTTTATAAATGAAATATTGTGTAATATACAATTTATTATACTCGTAAAAAAACTTACACCAGCACACTAGATAAACCTGGCTAGAGCTTAAGAACTGTGCAAGCGTAGAGAAGAAGAGAGGGGAGAAACAAGAGAACAGAGTCTAGCAAGGAAAAGTAAAGAGGTCACAAACCAAGCCAAAGAAAAAACTGTAGAATTGATGTAAGTTCCAAAATGCCACCATCACCCTCGAGCACTAGACGGTGCAAGGCCTTTATTGAATCCATATGCAACCCCTGTCAACACATTCCTTGAGACTGTTAAACTAGGGTGGGCAGAAGGAATCTCTTAAAAGCACCCCCTAGACTGCTACATAAAACATTACATTTAACAGGGTTCCCACAGACCTGGAAAGTCAGGGAAAGTCAGTGAAAGTCAGGGAAAATTAATTTGGTCAGGGAAAGTCAGGGAAACATGTTTTGAAACCCTGTGAGTCAGGGAAAATGACCCTAAGAGAGCAAAAGTCAGTGAAAATGTTCCGAGTATGATACCATATTAAACTGCTCTCTTCACAGTCTGCACTTTTTTCTGTTGTGAAGGCAACTTTTCCTTCTTTATGTGTTAGTTTTTCTGGTCTTTTATCCATATTTTTAGTGTTTTATTATTATTATTACTAAGTGTAAGGTTTCAAATAGTCAAATATGGCATCCGAAACTTAGTTTATATGTATTTATTTCAATGTTACTGTTTTAAATTGTTATATAAAATATATTTTGCTTGAAAGGGGAGTGATGGCAGCTATGGGGATGGTGGAGCCTGCAAAAAAAAGTTTGTTGCATAGGCGTGTTGTTATAATAATATTAATTTTGGTCAGGGAAATTTTTAATGATTGGTCAGTGAAAGTCAGGGAATTTCATTTTAATATTTCTGTGGGAACCCTGTTTAATTATCATACTAAAACAGCCAACTTATTGTGGAAAATGGGAACAATTATTATAACTTATGGTTGTTAAATTTCCAGAACTATTGTGAAAGGCGGAAAAATTAATTTTTTTCCAAATATTCTGGAAAAATTGGAAGAATTATATAATCATTGTAAATTTTTACTAAAAAGAAGTAGAGAATTGCCCTGTCTGATTCATTAGGAATGTGGAAAGAAGCTAAACAAAATAACTGTACAGTTTTAAGATGAAGTACAGAAGCATTACATTATTGTTATTTTTAGTACTTTGTTTTTTAGTGATCAGGAGGGGCTGCAGTGGGCGAATGGTCAGATCATTGGCCCCCACCAAGGCGATCTTTATTCGATTCCCGGAGGGTCTGTCTCCGAATTTTTGCATGCGGGAATAGTTCCAGACGATGCTGTTGGTCGGCGGGTTTTCTCTGGGATCGTTTCCACCGCCTCTTCATTCAGGCTCCACTCTGTACTCGAGTCACATCACCTTTCACCAGCGCTAAAGACCTCGATGTTAAGTGCTGACCGAAATCTCTTGCAAACTAGTAACCAAGAACACATACATATATACACACACTATACTATCGTAACTGAACACCTTGCAAACAGTAATCCGTGTCAAATTTCACAACTCCGTTTTATGTCGGGGGCGAAAAACCTACTACCCTCCTGCAAACACTTGTTTTGCTTTTCCCAATAGGCCTGAATATGAATACATTTACCATACAGATTAGTAATTCTAAAAAAAATGTGACCGTTATTTTTAATGTGTTTTTTTCTCCCAGTTTTCTGTAATTTTTCACCTTGATGAAAAAAATCAAATTTTTCCCATTTTCACATCAGAGGGAAAAAAACAGATTTCCTTCCCCCCTCTCATTTTTTTCCCCTAAGCTTCATAACCCTAGTCTTCATCCATCGTTATAGTTACTCATTTATTTCAATACGCTTAACTCACATTCACAAGGACCTTGGTTTGATTCCCAATCTGGCTATCCTGATTTTGGTTTTAAAGGTATTTGCTAAATTACTTAAGGATTTCAAACAGTGTGTCACTGTGTTGAAAAAATATGTACACACGAAAAGGTCTGATTGGTGGCAAGGTTGGTGTGCTTCATGATGTCACAGCGCCTAGAGCATTCAGCTGCTGGTTAAAACTTTTGATACTTCCTATGTAACCTGCCATCCGTGCACTGATTGAGCTTCTTGTGCTGTCCATACCCCTTTTCACATTCCTTGACGCTATTAGCCAAAAAAAAACTTTTTTTGTTTGTACTATAAAAAAATACATGTTTTAAGCAATAAAAACAGTCTCAAAATATGAATACATAAATAAAATCTTTGAAAAAAATTTTTTTAGTTTATTTTTGAACTAATTTACACCCAGAGACACCTCAGAAAAATGTCTAAAGAGATTGATGAAAACTCTAATATCTTCTGTGTGAAATATTTTGCAGAAATGTTGTATCTTATAATTGTATGAATATCTCTGAATACTGGCTTTAACGTTCATAATATGTTTCTTCGTGTTCCATTGGGTTAACAAAACATGATTATATGTTTTCTTTTTCTGTAACGATAAAAACAATTACTACTAAAAGGTTTTATACTGCATAGAAACATTGAGCTTGCCTTCCCACCACTATTTTTTGGCATTGATACACAGTCTGGTGAACAAAAATAGCTTCAGTTGCTGCACTTGTATCGCTTGCCCTATTACTATTGTGTCTCACCGTAAATGTGAAAGAAAGTTTTGGGTGGTAGCCAAAGTCTCTTCAGAATCCTTAGGTTTCTGGCTATGCAGTTGCTAGTTGCTGTTACTACTACCTATATGAGCAACAAAAAATGGACTTCACTTCACTTTTGGCAAGAACTTTTGCTCTGTCACTGCACATTTGGCCAGTTGATGAATTTGAATTATTTCGAGAAATTGTCATTTAAACTGCAGTTTTGCCATTTTGACGTTGCAAAACTGAATACTTTCAAAAATATTTTTAATATAACCACCAGTTCTGAATAACTAGGTTAGTTAGTATGCACTACCTAAACAAAACGAAAGCTAATGAACATCGAGTACAGACATCTAACTTCTTCGCTGCGACATTCAACTATAGTCGAATATACAAAATATTCCTTAACTGCGACATGCGACTTTAGTCGAACACCGAATTAAATTACTCTGTGGACACTAGGTACATAGTTTTCTCATTTGAAATTAACCAACAATGAATTATTTACAAAAAAACTTTTTTTTTTACTATCTTGGCATAGCAACATTATTCCAGTACAGTTCCTAAATGCGAAAATTCTGGGTGCCCCGACCTCTGCCGGGGATCAATCTCGTATTGCCGGCCTTACGGCTTTGGTTGGGGGGTAAGTGTCCTAACGCCTGTAATTAAATAACCATTTATTGGAAAGTTCTTCTAAGTCAGTTCATAAAAGACTCCTCCCCCATCCCCTGAAACCAAATGGTTGTTTTCCATTTGCTCCTGCTAGCAGCTCATTTTACTGACAAGCATTTCTTTACCTGGTCATATTTCCGGCCAGTAACTCATAGGCAAGGAAAAGTGGGAACGTAGTGTCTGTGTTCTTGTCACTTCCTGCTGAATCTACCCTACTGGTGTGCAGTAGGTGAGGCTGTCTTAGTAGAAGCAGATGTTATGTAGCAGGAATAGCGAACCAAAACATTGAATTGTAATGTTGTTTACATGTGGTGAAAATATAGTGAGTTTAAAGACGAATGAGAAGCAAGTTTAACTCCCAGAATTAATTGCATATATTAAAAATTCAGTTTGTTGACCTATAGTTGCTACTTTTTAATTTTTTTTAACCATGTATTTGGTATTTTTTAAGGAGTGGAATTAAACACATGATTATTACAAACCTACAAATTATTAAATTAAATAATATTATATTTTGCAATATATTTTAGCTGACTGTGGTTGAATATAATTATTACTCCATGTACTTATGTAATTTAATTTTGTGGAATTTATGTCATCTGTGTCATACTGTGGCAGAGCATAATTTGTACTACCTATATACAGTACGTTTACACCGACACGAGACTGCAGTTTCCGAAACCTCACTTTGTAAACTTAGATTTCAAGGAAGTGTTTATACCATACGTGAAACGTCAGTTAGGGAAACTTAAGTTTATGTATGTCGAAAACAACTGCAGGTGTCAAAATAAGTGAAGACTTATTAAAATTTCAATTGTAAAGTAAACTCAATGGAAATTTATTGAATATTTGAGAAATCATACTCATTTACCTATTCCAGTGGACAGTTTTAGCACATAGGGAACCTATTTGCATTTGTGCATGAAATTTCAGTTACTGCTAATTTCTTAACACTGAAGTTTGTTTATTTATACTACAGGTATTGTACTAATTTTTAACATTTCGTTTACCTTGCATTTCCAACTCACTACACTATCTTTTAACCAACTCCCATAGTACCTTGTTTCTGGCCGAAATTGAGGTAAACCTTTCGTCACGAAACTTGAATTGCAAACTCAGGTTTCCATCGGCAACGAAACCCCACTTTCACGCCGTGTACACCGCTTTCAAACAGCAGTTCCTGATACCTAGGTTTCCAAAACTGCAGTTTCGTGTGTGTGTGTTAACATACTGATATTATATGTAAAATAATATTGTTTTATTAAAACGTTTTTTATCTGAATATGACAGAGTATAATTGCTTTGGTAGCCATATTTTTATATTTTATGTTGTAGAAGTTGTAATATCAGTGATCAGACTGTAGCAGAGTATAATTTGTACTACAGATTTTGTGTGCCGTGCGAAATGACGCTGCAGTAACATGTTTGATTCACATTTTCTACGGTTTCCCAAAATGTATCCAGGCAAACACTGGGGTAACAAAGTCCATGGCCAACTCCTCTTCCAGCTCCTATCAATGTGCCAATTTGTGTGAAACTGCCTCTGGAGTATAATTTGTGCTTCACATTTATGTCATGTAATAATGTTTAATTTTGACATGTTCTTTGTGCTGGACTTCACCATATTTTTATGTAAATTGTGACTGTTAATACTGAATTAATTTACTGATGATTGTTGTAACAATCCATTCATGTATTACTTAACATGTATTTAGTTAAAGTGTAAACTCCTTTCATTGTCAGTATTTTTTTTTTAAATGTTGAAGGGGTGGGGACCCCTCTGTCCGTATCCCCTGGGCCCCAGCCAGCTCTCGACGGCTCTGCACACAGGTCCCGGTACTGACACAGCATCATGCTGTACAATCTGTGTTCAAGTCTCTTAAGGCTGTTCCAAGGTGTTTTCAGATCGACATGTCAGTAATTCCAATTTGATAGGTCAAAAGTGGCTCGCATACCATCCACGAACACGTGGAATGCATCACAGAACGTGTAAACTTGCTATATTAGCCACCGTGCTTCAGAATATCTCACACTCGCCTCTGGACGCTGTTGAAGGTGAGATCTACGCTGCTCTCCCCTCCAAGCGATGACAGCGCTCAGCGTATTGGAACAGCAGTGGTGATAAACTTTGGTACTATGTAGTCCCTGCTGTCTGTCCTCAGCTGTCACATGGCGAGAGTGAGGGGTGGGAGGGCTCGGTCCTTGAAGGGAGGAGTGGGGGAAACTCATCAGACCACTTTGCACAAAATCTGGCCTGTGTGTTGACACAATTTGGTTTTGAAGCTTCTAGCAGGAGTTTGGACGTGGGGGTGGGTAAGGAGTAAGCCGCTCTACGACAGTGCATTTCTTCCAACAACTTTACTAATATTTGTACAGAACTCCTTTAAAATTTTTACGTGAAATAAGAAATACATTTTCTCAATCTGTGTTGTATCGTAGACAAAGTGGTCACATGACCAGATTTTGATGTACTACAACTGGTGATTATTTTTTTATAAAGCCATAGAATGAATATCTAACAGATCATAAATTACACTCCACGTTAAAATTCAAAATACGTTTACATTTATTAAAGTGGTAAGGAATAAGTAGTCATTTCTACTGTTCGCAGGAACTGATGTTAGTTACAGTGTTGTAAACTATTAATCACTGTTTACAGATATTACCTTAAAAATGATTTCTTTTTCACTTATGATTTCCTCATTGGCGCTTGCTTAGTAAATGCAGATTTCAATTTAGTTATTACTACACCGAAGTGTTGTTACGAACACTAAACAAGCGATTGGCAGAGCCCGGAAAATTCGCGGGTTCACTGACTAGTAGGCTAGCCTCCAAGAATCTGTTTTCTCAAGCAGACAGCAACTGCTCATTAACTGGGTAAATTGGGCAAGTGATTAGTTACATTTTTTTTTTGCTCAGCGATATTCAGGTGGTGTCAAATAAGTGAAGGGCCAGTTGCGAAGGTGACACGAACGAGTAGTTGCTGGAATTCTAGCTTGTGTCGGAAAGAAAACACAAATTTTTCAGGGCCCTAGTGATTGGCCCTGACATCCTAATTATATCATACAACTTAGAAAATTAGAAACCAACGAATGTACTATTTTGTGCGCAGGATATTCTCATAAGTTCAGCTGGAGAGTGACTAACACTCTCTCGTCTAGCTAACAACCTTTGATAGTCCCATTGCACAAATTCTTCACATATTTCATTAATATATTAAAGATGACGCGAAGAATATAATACCATTTTTAACAGGAAAACTTATAAAGATGTTGGAAGCGTCCACAGTTTACCCTTGCCTTCATGTCAACGCAATACGTAACAAAATGTTAACATTAGACACTATTGCATTGTTTAAAATTCAGCAACAGATATCAATGAAGTATGCTTTCGGGTAGCAGTAGGCAAGTGACAGGCGATTATTATGAACATATCTAATTAGTTTTTTGATTCCATCGTATATCACGCATCAGCTCTAACTGAAGTGAAGTCTCTATAGTGTACCAATAATTTTTGTAAGTAATGTGATGTCACATGTGTGTAAGACTAATAATTACTTTATTATGAAATTATTATCAACTTGTTTGATACAATCTCCTTTCAAACTTAAGTTCGCATACTTTTATTTATATTATTATTATATATATATATATATATATATATATATATATATATATATATATATATATATATATATATATATATATATATATATATATAGGATGGTTACAAAAAAAGGATACATTCTTTGGGTAAATGAAAATTATGTATATTCTTTTATAATGTGATTTATGACCTTCCATAATAAGTAAAGGAAGTAATCAATTTTACAATTGTGAAAATACACTTGAGTGTTTTGTTTACTCAAAATAAAAAAAAAAAAATATTGAAAACAATTTAAATTATAGCCTTAAACTTGTTTATGCTAACAGGATCTTTAACATGTAAAGAAACCAACCTTAAAACATTAACATGGGGTCATTCCATGGAAAATCACCCAAGGGTGGTTGCTGACCCATTTTGAAAAAATTTGAAATTTTGTCACACATAATGTACATATTTCAACAGTTCAAATCCAAAGTTATTGATTTTTATCTGCCCTCATTTTGATTTTACAGAACAAAATGGCCGGTACCGTGTACCAAAATTTACATTTTCAAGGGTTTTTGTATTG